>RJWM01013551.1:38734-53109 GCA_004363535.1 Dasyprocta punctata
AAAAAAAAAAAAAGCAGAAGATAGCACAAATGACATTAAAAATCCTGTTCACCGAAGTAATGGCAGAAAACTTCCCAAGCATGGAGAAAGATTTTGATGTACAGATAACTGAGGCATATAGAACTCCAATTAGCCACAATCAAAAATATCTACAACAAGGCATAAAATAGTCAAGATTCCAGAAATTCAGCACAAGAACAAAATATTAAAAGCTCTTAGAGAAAAGAAACAAATCACCTATAAAGGAAAACCTATCAGAATCAATTACAGCATACTTCTGAACACAAACCCTCAAGTGAAGCTTGGAGTGAAATAATTCAAACCCTGAAAGAAAACAACCTCTAACCCAGATTGGTATACCCTGCAAAATTATCCTTCAGAATTGATGGAGAAATAAGATACTACCATGACAAAGAACACCTGAAAACCACCAAATCAGCACTCCAAAATATTCTGAAAGACATTCTAGAAAGAGATAATAAGGACTACAATTTCATGAACTCCTATAGAATTAATTCACCAGGCCAAGCAAGCAATTAAACTGGGGGGACCAACAACAGGAAAATAACATGACAAGGATAAGTCAATGCATATCAGTTATAACCATCAATGTAAATGGTCTCAATTTACCAATCAAAAGAAATAGACTGGCAGAATGAATCAAGAAGCAAGATCCAACAAAATGCTTTATACAAGAAACACATTTGATTAAAAAAGAAATTCATAGACTGTAAGTCAAAGGATGGAAAACAATACTCCATGTGACAGAAACTCAGAAAAAATTAGAGGTAACAATTCTATTTGCAGACAAAGTGAATTTCAAGCCAAGACTGATTAAGAGACAAAGAGGGTTACTGTACCCTTGTAAAGGGAACAATCCAAGAGGAAGGGATAACAATCATATATATATATGCACCAAATACCACCACTCCCAACTATAGAAAACAAATATTAACAGACATGAAAAATCAAATAAGCGCTAATACAATTGTAATGGAGGACTTCAATAACCCACTGTCACAAAGAGACAGATCAGTTAGACAAAAAAAAATCAACAAAGAAATATAAGAACTAAATCAAACTTTTGAACAAGTGGAGTTAGTAGATGTCTACAAAGTTTTCCACTCCACAACATCAGGATACATATTCTACTCAGCTGCACATGGAATGTTCTCCAAAACAGTCCACATACTAGCTCACAGAACATGCTTAAGTAAATGGAGAGGAATTGAAATTATCCCCTGCATATTATCAGACTATAGTACAAAGAAATTGGAAGTCAATGGCAAAAGATACCACAAAAACTTGATAAACATAAGGAAATTAAATAATACCCTCTGAACAACCAATAGGTCACAAATGAAACTGAAGAAGAAATTAGACAGTTTCTATAATTAAACAATAATGCCAATACCACATACTGGAACTTATGGGACACAGTGAAAATGGTGCTATGAAGGAAATTTATAGCAGTGAATTCTCATAACAGAAAAACAAAGTGAGCTCAAATAACAGCCTAATGTTGAACCTCAAGCTTCTTCTAGAAAAAGAAGAGTGAGTCAAGCCTAAAGCTCATAGAGGGAGGAAATTATAAGTATCAGAGCAGAAATTAGTGCAGTAGAGACTAAGAAAACAACACAAAGAATCAAAGAATTGAAAAATTGGTTGTTGATGTTGTGTTTATTGTTTTTTGAGACAGGGTCTCACTATATAGCACAGGTTGGCATTGAAATTGTGGTGATTCTCCTGCCTGAACCTCCCAGGTGCTGGGATTACAGGTGTGCAGTACCATGCTTGGCAAAGTGTTAGTTCTTTGAAAGATTAAATAAAATCAACAAACCCTTAGCCATCCTTATTTTAAAAAAGGAAAGAAAATACTCAAATCCATGCAATTAGGAATGAAAAGGGTGAAGTCACAACAGAATCTGCAGCGACATAGAAGTTCATCAATACTTACTTCGAGAACCTGTATTCTTATAAAATGGAAAACACAGAAGAAATGGACAGACTCCTAGATACCTGTGAATTACCAAAGCTGAATCAAGAAGATGTAAAAATTCTAAATAAACCAGTATCAGTCAATGAAATTGAAGATGTATTTAAAGACCTACAAACAAAGAAAAGCCCAACCCCTGACGGATTCACTGCTGATTTCTACAAGAAATTTAGAGAAGATCTAATGCTGCTGTTTCTCAAACTCTGCAGTGAAATTGAAAGGGAAGGGACACTTCTAAATTCATTCCTGGAAGCAACCGTTACCCTGATACCCGAACCGGAGAAGTATCCAACCAAAAAAGAGAACTACAGGCCAATCTCCCTAATGAACATAGATGCACAAATCCTCAGTAAGATACTGGCAGATAGAATGCTGCAAATCATCAAGAAGATTATATGCTATGATCAAACAGGATTCATCTCAGGGGTACAGGGATGGATCAACATACACAAATCAATAAATGTAATAGACCATATTAACAGAGCCAAGGATAAAAGCCGTATGATCATTTCAATAGATGCTGAAAAAGTGTTTGACAAAGACCAACACCTGTTCGTGATATAATTGAAATAGATGACCTTTATGTTAATCCGATAAAAGCTATCTACGACAAACCAACAGCCAACATGATACTAAATGAACAAAAACTGAAAGTTTTCACTCTAAAATCAGGAACAAGACAAGGATTTTCACCACTCTTATTAAATATAGTTCTGGAAACATTACCCAAAGCAATTATACAAGAGAAAGGAATAACAATAGGAAAGAAAGAATTTAAATTATTATTACTCACAGATGACATGATACTCTGCATAGAAGACCCCAAATTTAAAGATCCAATCAAAAAATGGGTATCTGCAGGGGAGCTACCAGTTCCCACTGGATCAAAAGCAGTCCCCGTGCAAGACCTCTACTGGCCTAACAACCAAGTGGGTGGTTGAAATAAGAAACATTTTCAAACATGTATTTTTGAAGGTCTACGAAGGGCAAAAACCAAGCCCTCTAGTTACTCTAAATTGTCAGCTATTTTTCAAGAGAAAAAGGACCCCTTTGACTTTTTAGATCATTTATTAGAGGCATTAATAAAACATATGTCCATAGATCCTGATTCAGTAGAGGGACAGATTTTGCTTAAAGACATATTTATTACCCAGTCCACTCCAGATATTAGAAAAAGTTGCAAAAGATAGCCTTTGATCCAGATAGTTCACTCTATTCTTTAGTAAAAACTGCCTCTTTAGTATTCTATAATCAAGACTGGCAGAAAGTCAAAGAGAGAAAACAAAAGAGACCAAAAAGTAGGTGCCCTTTGTTGTGGCCTTAAAACACAGACCTTAAGTCTGATTCTCAGGGTTTCAAGAAGAGTTCGATGATGACACCTACCTGCTATCACTGCCACAAGCCAGGCCACTTTAGAAGGGACTGCCTTAAGAGGTTCCAAGTTATGCCCTAACTGCAAAGGTGACCACTGGAGGTCTAACTGCCTTCTGAGGCCAAGCCCCCAGAGTTCAGACCCATCCTATCAGCTGGTCCAGTAGGCCTAAAGGGTCTCAGGACACCTGTGTCCTCCCTCTGGCCAGATTGTCATCTCTGCCTGTCACCTCCACAGAGGAGCCCTGAGTAATCATGATGAGAGATAAAAACCAGCCAATTGCTAGACATGGGCATGTGTCTGTTTGTCTTCTCAACTCTGGTCTTCCTTTCAGGCACTGTACCTCAATAAACAGTCACCAAACTATAGGTTGCTTAAACTGTAACTGTAATAACTTTCTCTTCACTCATTCCTTTTAGTTATGCCTAAAAGCCCAACTCTAATCCTGGAGAGATTTTATCCTGACTAAATGATTGCCAACTATTCAAAATTATGCTAAGACTGGTTTTTTACAAATGCAGTACATATTGTTGTTCATGTATGAAAACTTAAGAAAGTTTCATTTGTCAAAATAATGTATTTTAATCTGAATCTCCTACAGTATCAAAACTTTAGAAATAATTATAACTAAAGCTAGAGGGATTTATGACAAAATGTCAGACTCCATCAATAAAAGGACCTAAGTGTTAATGGGTTACAATTGCTATTCCTTAGAAACAGCTTCTAAACTTACCTGTCGGCTCTAATGCTCATGCTTTGATTATATATGCCTTTGTATATATTCTTTGATTAAAGTTTTTTCTTGCTTAGAAGGTGCCAAACCCTAAGTCATCATACAGATAAAACCAATAACAGATATGCTAGATTCTTTTTACAATCTTTTTACTGGGATCCACCAGATCTTGTTCAGAAAAAGTTTATATGACACATATTGAGACCTTAATTAACTATACTCAACAGATCTTAAATGACACACAACTGATCTCTCTCTCTCCTAAATAAAAAAGGTAAAATTAAAAGAACAGGCCGTCCTCCAAAATCAGATGGCATTAGACATTCTAACAGCAGCACAGGGGTATACTTGTGCAATTGTAAAAACTGAATGCTATGTGTACATTCCTGATCCTTCTGCTAATACCTTAATAGCTGTTCTAGAATTTGATTTGATTCTAAACTTTCCCGGACTTTATCCTCTTCCTCCTTATGGGAAGCCATTACTAGCTCCTCTTGGTGGAAATCTTTGTTAACTGTGCTCATAATAATCCTTTTGATTCCATTATTTGGCCCATGCATAGTTAATTGTTTCTTTGGCTTTTTCTCCTTCAGACTTAAAACTGTCCACCTACTCAAGATGAACGTGCCTGGTATCTACTGAGGGCCATTAGTTAGAACCTCCGCAGAGTATTCCTGACTGCCATTCAACAACTATAACCCCTTTCAGGTTGAAGAAGCGAGATCGTTCATCACCCATTACTCCTCATGGCAGTTCGTGTTACTTCTTCAGAGGGGGGAATGTTACAGGCAACTGACTTAGTCAGAAATACTATAGGCAGTCAGACAGGGCTAGGCCCTCAAAGGAGCTGGCCCAGAGGACCAGATGTCTTGTGACCTTGGAAGAGACACACACTTTTTGCTGTGGGCCAGATCTCAAGACAGAAGGCAAAACAAATGCAATCATACCCTAAGTATAAACCTTAGGGATTAGGTATGGAGCATCTTGAGAAGCCAGGAATTACCATCCTGATGCCCTACAGAAAATCACTAATTCATCAGAATGCTCGCTTACTACATGACTCACTTCCCCATTTGTCCCTGATTTGGTCAATTTTACCTCAACAATTAATCTTATTGGTTGACCACAGTTCTGTCCCACCTCAAACGCATCTGTGAGTTCCCAGTTTTCCCCATCATGGTTTTACTCTATAAAAGTCACTAGAAAAGACATAGTCTTTGGCAACCCACTCGGGACCCCTTCTGTCTCTCTCTCAGACAGGAACTTTCTTTCTCTCAATAAATATTTCTGTTCTTAAAAAAAAATGGGCATCTGAAATAGACACTTCTCAGATGAGGTAGAAATGGTAAATAAGTATATGAAAAAATGCATCACTGGTCATTCAAGAGATGTAAATTAATGCTGAGATTCAATCTCACTCTGAAAACAATGACTATTATCAAAAAATCAACCAATAACAAATGCTGGCAGAGCTGTGGGAGGAAAAGAACCCTTCTCCATCATTGGTGGGAGTGTAGACTGGTGCAACCACTGTGGAAATCAGTGTGGAGATTCCTCAAAAAACTAAAACTAGAGGTTTCATTTGACCCAGCTATTCCCTTTCTTGGTATCTTTCTGAAAGAATTAAAGCATCATACCACAGCAACCTATGCACACCTGTGTTTATATTAGCATAGTTTGTAATCGCTAAATCTTGCAAATAACACAAATGCCCATCAACCAGTGAATGAATAGAGAAGAGGTGGGATTTTTTTTATATGCAATGGAGTACTACTCTGTCATAGAGAAGCTTGAGACATTTCCAGCTAAATGGATATATCTCAAGACCATACTCTTAAGTAAAATAAATCAGATGTACATGTTTAAATACTGCATTGTTTCTCTGGTGTGAGAAACCAAAAGTGTAAATAAAGAGCAAAACATATAATAGAGATTGGGAATGGAAGAAAATGTTCAAATGAGGAGGGAAATGGGGGGGTAGAAAAAAGAAAAAGAGAATAGAAGAAAAATGGAAACAAAAGCTTTTGTAAATAAGGAGGGGGAAAAAAGGTTGAAGGGAGGGAAAGAGAATGAGAAAAAAGTTAAAAATAAATTTAAATTATAGGAAAAAAAGTATGTTATACTTGTGTAATAGGATATTTTGCAGACATATAAAATGACAGGGTAGGTCTTCGTTGCCATGAAAAGATATTTAAGACATATTTATAAGTGAAAAGATAAGCTATAAAATGGTTTATAGTTATAGATGTATGAGTTGATAGCTGCATACACAGGAAAGAAAGAAAAAAGCCTGGGATGAGATGCATCAAATGTTGAATGCTTGCTATTTCTAGGTTGTATGCTCCTAGATAATTTTTATTTATGTCTTTATTAATCTGCATACAATGAGCAATCAAGGAGTAATCATAAAAGATGTGTCTGAATGAGTCTTTTGGATGATTTTAAAAGCAGATGGCCTGACCCTGGGTAGAGAGGCGGTTTCACCACCCCCTTGCTACCTTGTGAATCATCTGAGAGGACCAAAGGTGATCGGCACTGGGTGATGAGACCATGCCGGGTCACAGGTGGCTAATTGGAGGCTGGAGTGGCAGGAAGCTGCTAACTGCAGTAAAATCTGCTGCATTTGGAAGACTTTTTGGGTGAGAAGGTATGATTCTGATAGTGGGCATGGCTACTTCTCTCTTCTCTGCTCTAGTGTCCAGAGTCAATAGTGGCCCCGTCAGGTGAGTTTACCTGGGACCAGCTGTTCTGTCCTCACTGTTCTGTACTGAGATGGTCCAGCCACCCCACAGTCCTCTCCTTTTCCAGAAGACTCTCAGTTCAATCAGGAACAAACCAAGGAAGGAAGCAGATCACTACTCACTACTATTTTTTTGTCTGCTTGTATGTTCTGCTCAAGAGTCTAACCCACTTTTCTTCTATAAATTATTTATAGTCAAATGCTCAGGAAAAAGCATCCTCTGAATCTTCTCCTAATTCCTGCACATC
Source organism: Dasyprocta punctata (assembly GCA_004363535.1). NCBI lineage: Eukaryota > Metazoa > Chordata > Mammalia > Rodentia > Dasyproctidae > Dasyprocta > Dasyprocta punctata. The sequence continues at coordinate 45,824 of RJWM01013551.1, forward strand.
TTGTCCCTTGTACTGTAACTCTCTCCTCTTCTCTTCCTCAATATCTTCCCCAGCTCTGAGGTCTTTCCACCCACTTAGCCCCGGGGTTAGTAGGCGGTGGAGAGCTGAGCAAAGTTCCTGAAGCTCCAGATCCTTAGAAGATTTAGCAAGATCTGGGCGGGCTCCTCTCTCTGGCCAGCATTGCAGTGGCCTCCACTGTCAGGCAGAGCTGCTCCACTGAAGCAAAGAACAAGAGACTTCTTTTCCACTCAGTCCTTTCCTCAGACACATCATGTGCACACTCACACACATGTACACAGAGGAATACAGAACATCCAGAAGAGACGTGTACACCATTGCGTGTGCCTGTATCCTCTGTGTACACACCTGTTCTCTGAGGCATCCATGCATGTGAGTATGGATACATAGACAACATATATGTAGCCCGCACAGTTGTAACTGTACATTTCCGCAGATGCACACATATTCAATCACACAGACTTGAGCATACATAAATCCACTACCAGCAAAGGAAACAGCTTACAGATCATCTGTCCCCAGCAAAGACCTCAACCACCCTCGCTGACACTCTTAGAATTGCTTTGTTTTGTAGAAAGCTTTTGTGGGAAGTTGCCTATGCCTTTGACAATGAGTTCCTCTCTCTTCTGCTTCCTGCCACCCAGCCAGCTTTCTCCTCCCTGTCCCCTGGTAGCCCCATTCTTTCATCCATAGCTGTGCCTGCCCAAGGGGAATGCTAATCGCCATGACAGGAACTGTTTCCACCTGTTTACATCCCAGCTCGCTTGACCCTAATGCCGTTTTAGACTCTGCCAAGCAGCGGCGGAGGCCTGCTGTGCAGGCCCGTTGTGAGAGAGGAAAAGGAATGAGTGAGGGGACAGTTGGAGTGTGAAAAGGACCCGTCGCTAAGTGACTCCCTATTCCAACAGCCACACACAAGATGCACATAATTGCGTTTAGCACAGTGGGATGGATAGAGATACAAAAGGTCAAATCAAGGATTTGTCCCATAATATCTTTGCTAAGAAGCAGCGTCAGATGTTGGAAAAGCATATTCATGAATTGAACTGCCAGAGTGCAGGGCAGGCTTTTCAGAGGCGGCTGTGTGTTCCCTCTTTGAGGTGTGCCTGCCGTGGTGATTGGATTCACACGGAGCAAGTGACTTCTCAATGCTCAACAAAGCTCTGCCTGTGAATTGCACTAAATAGACTACTTGGCAGGCAGCTGAGATAACTATGCTAAGTGAATTTCAGAGTTGCTCCTTCTCCCCTTATACCCAAGCCTACTGGAAAATGCCAGAGTCCTGAATGTGACATGCAAGGGACTCCATGACCAGACCCTGCTCTATCCTCTTTTCAGAGCACTCTCTGACACCAAGCCCTCGACCTGCCCACTGGGCCCAGCACATCATGAGACTTGCCATCTTGGAGATTTTGCCCATGGCATTTCCCAGGTTGCAGTTCTCCCTTGGCCATTTAAAACCTACCTTGGCTCAGATCCTAATTCGAGCAGTTTGGGTTTTTTTTTCTTTCCTTCAACCTAGAGGTGGCCAGATCCCCTTAGAAGGAGGGAGGGTGCAGGATGCAAGAAAAGGGGCCCAAATCTGGATCCTATGATCTGACTTAAATTGTAACATTCCCACTCTGCCAGGTGTGTTGGAAATAGGCAGGAGACGGGGGTGTGGAGTTAGAGGCAGTGTGGAGGCTGTTATGATTATCTAGGGGATGAATGGGGATGCTTCGTTCTAAGGGGTGATAGTAATGTAGGTGGTTAGCAAAGATTGGATGCTGATATATTTTGAAGGTAGAGCTGAAAGCAATTGCCTAAGAATTGGCTGTGGAATGCGTTACGGCTTGTGTCTAGATGTCCCTCCAAAGTCTCATGTAGTCATAGGTGGGGCTTTTCAGAGGTGGCAGGATTTAGAGTGTGTAGCGCTGAAATTAAATGTGTGATGCTGGTATCCAGGGTGCACTGTCACTAAATCAGCTCACTGGCTGGTTTGGCATAGCTCTGGGAGTGAAAAATGGGAAGGCCTTCCCAGGGTATGAGTGCTGTCCACCACAAGAGCTGGTACCCCGAATAAATATAAGGGACAGGAAGAGGGTCAGTGTCATCGCTTGTCAGTTGTTACTTGCTACTTGCTCCCTTCTGCCTGCTCTGGTTTGCCGTGGACTGTTTCTCCTCTGTGATGCCCCTCTGCCAGGGGCAGCTGATTATGGAGCCAGCCAGCTATGAACTGAAGGCTCTACAAACTGTGAGCTAAATGAACTTTGGGTGTCAAGTATTTTGGCTCAGCCAAGAAAATTAAGGATCACAACAAGATTTTTAGCCTGCGCATTAACTCCTGGTAGAAATGTCAAATTTGAATGGTGGATTTGTAAAGTCTGCTTTAGGACCCATCTAAGATGTCTTAGATGAAAACCAGGAGACAGCAACATCCTGGAAGAAAATATTCAGAGGAGGAAAGCATGACCTTCTGTGTCCGACTCAGTGATAGGTCTTGTGAGGTAAAGGATATGAACTGATCAGTACACTTCATCATGTGCAAGTCTTTGATGACCTTGGTAAGTGTAGTTTTTGTGAAATAGTGAAGGCAAAGCTTTATTCACAGTGGTTTCAAGAGGGAATAGCTGAACTTTTGAGAAAATTTGCAGTAATAAGAAGTAGATCAACAAGACAGAGTTATGAAATCAAAAAAGATTCCCTTCCATTCCTATACCCAGAGACAAATGTACCACAACTATACCAAAATAAAAGTCCACTGATGAGCTCTTAGCAGTTGCAGGAATCTCTATCCCAGGCTTCTCAGAAAACTAGTTGTAATTTTAAACCCAGTCATGTGACTCTAGCTACATCCAACATTATCCTTCACAACATCATGGCTAGCTTATCGTTCTTCCTTCCAAATTTCTCTTAGGAAGGAAAGGGGACTTTTCTCAGGAGAAACATGTTTCTGATGAGTAGTAACTGGCAAATCAGAGAGTTTTTTTTTTCTAGTAAGTTAAAAAGATATAACAAATAATTTTTAAGAATTTAATGTTCTTCTCCTTAGGGGGGGAATTACTTGGCATATCAGCTGCAGAGGTGTTAAGTGCATTTTCTATTTTCAGAAATATGCTGTGTCGGGCACATATTTTCATTAGCTAATCATGCAGGCTGAGCTATTGTGAGGGGGTCTGTCATGTCTCTATTATTCCCAACCTCCTTTGGGGTTTAGTCACATTCAGAGCTATTTGCAACTATGGTTTCCCATTTCAGATCACATTAAACTAAAATTAAACCTATAACTTATACTTTGGGATGCAAATACGAACCATTTTCCAGCAGCATAGTATACTAGCTAAGCTCCTTCTGTGCAATGTAAAAGAAATATAAAATACAAATACCGAGTGTGAAAACTTGAGGACTGATGTGATTTTCCCAAAGGCCATCTCCACTTAGGAAATCACTGGAAGGGCCACTTCTCTTTCAGCAACTCTGACTGGAATCGTGTCAACCTCATATGAAGGAAATGTCACTTGTTCCTTTCAAGGCAATGAGTCTAAGTGGAGCTTTGAGACTGGCTCTTGCGTTGCCTGTGGCCCCTGCCTTCATGTAGAACTATCACTTCATCAACAGTGACCCTGCCTTTCCTGCCACCGAGTCCTTCTTCACTCAGGTTGCCAACACCATCAACCTGCTCAAACATCTTGCTTGTGATATCCATGGCTACGTTGGCAACCATGGAGCCCAACTTCAAGTCTTTCTCTTGTGCATATCAGTTACATCTAACAGCTTTCCCTCCCTTTCCCAATAGCACTGAGGAGGAAAACCAGGCTGTTCTATCACACTCCAATCTGGAAGGTACTTCCTTCTTTTGAACTGAATGTGACTATTGGAAAGTTTGGGCCCCAGTTCTGTCCCAGAGAGCAATATACCTGTGATCCACCCTTTCCTACCTTCAGCCTTCAGCTCCTAAAGCTTGTCCTAATTCTCTTCAGCGCTTTCTTCTGCAGGTTAACTTACCCTGGTCTCTCCCTGTGTTATCCTATGACATGGTTTCCCATCTCCTCATTCCTGTCACGAGCTTGTCCCTCATCTACTATCTTGCTGTCTCTTGTAAATCCTAGGGTCTAGATTTGAACATTTACCCAGAAGTGGCTACCTAGGAGCAGAGTTCATCTACTTTCACATTAGGATTTTATTCAACGGAAGTTGTTATTGAGGACTGGAGATGTAGCTCAACGGTACAGCACTCACCTAGCACAGTAGAGGCCCTGAGTTCAATTCTCTGCACTACAAAACTCTTTCAGAAAGTAATTATGCAGATAGCAAAGTGCTTTAAGGACTTTAAAAATAGCCTGGATTTAAGCTATTATGTATGAGACATATTTTCAAATGACCCTACATGTCTTTGTAATACTTAGCAAGATCTGTTAGAAAATTCAATCAGTTCTGTGTGAATTTTAATAAGTCCTTCCCTCACTTTAGATCTCAACAACTTCATCAGGAAAATGTTGGCATTAACTTGATGATCTTCACACTTTGCATGATTTGGTCTCCTTTCTTACCCAATGCTAAAGGGCAACCTCCCAGCTCCAATGACAGACACATGGCTGGAGCCAGGATCCCTTCTACCTCTACCTTGGTGAGGAATGTGATGAGATGGTGAGGAATTCCGGGGTGTGGGGGAGGGGATCCTCTGAGTCCAAGACCAAGAGACATCCAGAGAGCAGGACCAGGGTCTGGTCTTAGTTCTCTCGTCTGAGCCAGGTTGAGCTGGAAATTGGGGGCACGGATAGACAAAGGAGGGAGTCCTAAATTGTAACCTCTTTTCCTCGGTTCCCTTCTGTGCCAAGGTGGGAGTCATTCTTTATGGACGATGTTTTCCCTTCTACATGTGTTCCTCTTCTCCCCAGTGACATCTCCTTACAATGGCATTTATGGAAGGAGTCTGGCCTGTAGCAGTGTAAGTACAGAAGAAGAGGGCCTGGCTGTGCCACCGAAATGCCCAAGAGGACTGAGTCTGCCTTAGTTTCCTTACTGCAACTCTACCCCTCCACCCCCAGAGTGATCCAGAATGTCTGCCTTATGAAGAGTGCATTACTCGACTTGAGACCATACTCATAAGTGAGATAAATCAAACCCACATGTGTAAATACCATATTGTCTCCCTAGTGTAAGAAACTGAAAAAGTATATATGATCCAAAATCTATAATAAATACTATGTAAAGGTAAAAAACAGCTCGAAGAGCAAAAGTAATTGGGAAGGGAAAAGGGGGAAAGAGGGAAGGGAAAAAGAAAAGATATAAATCTGTATATATGTATATGTAAGATAACTAAAATGAGCATACTTCTGAATGTATTAGTTATTTAGAGAGAACAATTGATACTCATATGATTAGATCAATTTTACATTTCTATGTCTGTTAATGTAAACAACCATTTTGAAGATAATGATACGCAATACTGCAACCATTGTCAAGTTTCCATCATCCTGTTTTGTAAACCTGTAATGTTACTGTTGTGCATTTACTCTAGTCGTTTGTTTGTCTCTTTTGCTTTTTGTCTTTCTTATATGTCTTTTTTCTTTCTCTTAAATAAAAAATAAAAAAATAAAAAAATAAACATAAAAAAAGTGTATTACTTTTAGTCAGTTCTCAAAGACTACCTCCTACTACTTCCTGTGACCCAAGAAAGAGAAAGAGGGCCTGTTATTTACAGCCTCTCCCTCAATAGTCTGGCCCTGAGGTAACAAGTTTCAGCTTCTCTGTTGCCCCTCAGCCAGCCCCGTGCCTTCCCTCTCTTCTGTCCCAAGTGCATAATCCTACTGTAGAGCCTTCAGAGTCTTCCCTAGTCTAATCTGATCTCCAAAAAGCAGCCTCTTTTGCCTCTTTCTCTCTGACAAACCCAATTTATCTTGGTATCTTGACCTTTGGGATGATGAGGCCCTATCAACCTCTTTGGAGAACTTGGCTTTGTAGTGCTCCGCAACTCCATCTCCTGGGGATTATCTGAAGTCTATTTTCCTAAAAGGGACCTGAAAAGGCAGCCCTTGGATTAAACTGTGACCGTCTCTCCTTTCTGAGGGTTTTCTTCCTCCTACTCCTCCTGGGTACCTGGCACAGCAAGGGCCAACAGGGGGGATAGAAATTTCCATTGCATGTAAGCCAGACGTGGTGGCGCACGCCTTTAATCCCAGCACTCGGGAGGCTGAGGTAGGCGGAGCGTTGTGAGTTCGAGGCCGGCTTGGGCTACGGCGCAAGCCTAAGGCCGGCCTGAGCTACATAGTGCGACCCTTCCTCAAAAAATCAGGGCTGGGAGTTTGGGTCAGTGCTTTAAGCGCCTGCCCTGGCAGGCGTGAAGTTGTGAGTTCAATCCCCGGTGCCACAAAAAAAAAAAAAAAAAAAAAGAAATTTCCATTGCCATCACCTCAGAATGTGCTGGACATACTGACCAAAGGGCAAAACACCATGTGTCAGATCATCTCTTATACAATGATCGTATCATATCACATATCATATTTACATCAGTCTGCTAGGGCTGCCATAACAAAACAGACTGAGTGCTAGGTGTGGTGGTGCACGCCTGTGATCCCAGCACTTGGGAGGCTGAGGAAGAAAGATCACCCAGAGTTCAAGGGCAGCCTGGGCTACATAGTGAGTTCAAAGTCAGCCTAAACTACAGAACAAGACCCTGTCTCAAAAAAACAACCAAAGCCAGGCGTGGCGGCGCATGCCTTTAATCCCAGCACTCGGGAGGCTGAGGTCGGAGGAGTGTTGTGAGTTCGAAGCCAGTTTGGGCTACAACGCAAGCGCAAGGCTGGCCTGGGCTACATAGTGCAACCCTGCCTCAAAAAACTAGGGCTGGGAGTTTGGCTTTAAGCGCCTGTCTGGCAGGCACGAGGTTGTGAGTTTGATCCCCGGTGCCAAAAAAAAAAAAAAAAAAAAAAAAAAAAAAGAATCACAGACTGGATGGCTAAAGTAACAGAAATTCAAAAATCTATTTCCTCACAGTTGCAGAGACTGGAAATCTAAGATCAAGGTGTTAGCAGGTTTGGAGGTTTGGTTTCTTCTAAGCTTTTATCCCCGGCTTGCAGATGGTCACCTCCTCACAGTATTCTCTCATAGTCTGTGTGTGCATGCCCAGTATTTTTTGTGTGCCCTAATTCCCTCTTCCTGGAAGGATATTTGTCAGACTGAATTAGAGCCCACACTAATGGCCTCTCTTTAACCAAATGTTCTGCCTTCAAATGCAGTCATATTCTGAGCTACTGGAAGTGCTTCAACAAGTTTCTCAGTATAGATTT
>RJWM01013552.1:0-52999 GCA_004363535.1 Dasyprocta punctata
TATTTCTGAGGGAGTCAAGAGACCTTCTTTGGGCACTGACTTCCCTGAGATAATTCTCACTCACCTTAGAATGTCAACTTTTGGGCTTCCCCGTGAAGTGGAGCTACCTAGGACAAAAAGTGGGGACAGAAACTCAATGCCTCAGACACATTTCAATTTACTTTTCAGATATACATCAATTTTTCCTTTTCTTCCCAATTCACTGTTTAATATTTTATGTATAATTAGTATTCATCCTAAATTTATTGTTGATAACATGACTGTTGTTATTTTGGTTTAGCAATGTTATGGACTCATTTAAATACCAAGAAAAAATTTTTTTACTGAAACTTTCAAAACAGTTTTAAATAATAAGCACCTATAAGGACAAATATATTTCTCTTATACATAGTGTAAAAACTTAATGCTTTACTATAATGAACTATCTGAGACAAGGTAACTTTATAAAGAAAAGCAGTTTATTTAGCTCATCATTTGGGAAGTTCAGGGACAAAGCTCCAAACCATCGGTTCAGCTCTGATGCGAGTCCACTTGGCTCTACCACATCATGGTGGATGACTAGTGGGAGCCTGAATGGAAGACGAGGGAACATCTCAAAACAGGAAGCCAGAGGGGCTGAGGCATCTGAAAGCATCTCCCCAATGACCACAGACCTCCCACTGGGCTCTCTTTCTTAAAGGTCCCACCACCACACTGAGGACTAGCCTCCAGTATATGAATTTCTGGGTGACAGACTTAAACTATGTCCAAATCATAGCAAAAGCCCATCTAAAAACTCTAATGTGGGAAGAAAATTTGGAATAAAATAGTTTTTATTTTGCTCTTGGTGGGTTGTTTCCCCATATCAAAATGAACCTAGCTCAAGTTATCAAAATTAGGCTTGGAAAAGAATTTTTACTGATTTAGGATTTAGTTGACAAATGTATCTCTCTTGATTTGAAAGTCAGTGAAGTTTCAGGAAATGCTGTTTGGGCCATGCAGTGACATAGCTGAAATTATTACTAGGAAATGGAGTATTTATTGAAGACAGCTCATATTTTTAACCATTTTTTTCTTGTTATATGAGTTTATTTCAAATTAGTTATATGAGACATAGCATCCATAATTTAAAGATTTATGAGTATATTGATACATTTCTTTTTTCATGTATTTTATATTTTAAACACACATTGTAGTCATAATTAGTAGTCCAAGTCTCACAATGTTATTGGTGTATTGACCAAACTCTTGCAAGATCAATCTATATTTGTTTTTTATGAAGACCTTAAAAATTATGTGTCAGAAGTCTGCCTCTGGTGACAAGTTGATTACAATTCAGAAGTATAAATATGCAGGAAACATCCTTAGTACAAAAACTATACAGTATTTGTGCCGCATGGAACGGGTCAACATAACAATAGGTAAGATAAATTCTGTAGGAGTCACATGTTACTCTCGTCCCCATTAAATATAACTTGTTGATTATTTGTCTCTAGTATTTCTATGTTTTTGTCCAAGACATTTTACTTTTTTCCCTGTAATTCCTTATCTTTCTTCTTTGTCACTAATATACTGTATTTATTATAGTTTAGAGCTTCACTTCAATTTTGTGGTCTATTTGATTTCTTCTAAAATGTCGTAAGCATACGCTTGCATCTTTCAGAACTGAGCCCTTTTAAAGTCTGAATAAATAAATACATATTCAAATATATAATATTAAATACATTCCAATAAATTTATAAAAATAAGCAAATTATTACATTCAAAACAAGTGGCTGATTTAAAGCCATAAATCGAGAAACTTCTCTAAACTTTAAATTATCAGTCAATTATTAAGCTTTGGATGAATCTGATTTTAATTAAGAGTCATTTCATTTTGAATAACAATGCCACTTACAGACGTAAGACATTAAGAAGCTTGGTTTTTGCATTTGTTGGGGGAAGGTAGGTCATCTTGTCCCCTTAGGGAATTCATACTGTGAACAAACTGAATCTAATGCAACCTGACTGAGCGATGGTGAAAGATGTGACCAATCAGTGGTATTAATGCACACTCAGGGGTGGATCCTGGTAGGGGCACCCAGGGGTTCTGATAAGGAATTCTGAAGACCTTCGCATTACAGCAGCCTGAAAGACAAGTAGGTAAAACAGGACTGCAGAGGAAGTCAGTGTAACTAATCAAATATCTGCTGAGTGTTTACTTAAAGTAGAATGAGGTACAGGAACTACAGCTTTAACTCCACGTAATTATAGCTGGACACCCATTACAGCTTTGTAGCCATGAGCTGGCCACAAGAATACATGCAGGATATTTATTGTGCTCAATAATAAAGCCAGCTAATCTATATTTAAGAACTGACATGTTCTTTTGTGTCTTTTTTCCCCCCAATAATTTGATGATGAAGATGGACATTTCTGAATGGGTCCTTCTATTGGGTGAATTTGTCACAGGATTATAGCCACTTTTTTTAAAAAAAAGTTTTTATGTTATAAAAAATGGTATATACTTATACATACATACAGTTATATGTGTATATCTACAAACATATAATCTTTTCCTTTCTTCCATTTCTCCTTTCCCCTATCCCAGCTGTTCATTAATTTTGAGCACTTTCTTTCCCTTTCCTTATTACTGTATCTACTGTACATTTTGGATCTTATTACTCTTTCAGTTTTTTAAAAAAATTGTTATTTTTTTTTGCACTGGGGAGACAATAGAATATTTACAAATGAGTCTGATTTATTTCACTCACAAGTATAATCTCAAGTTGCCTCCAGTTATCTATAAAAGCCTCAAGATCATCATTTTTATAGCTGAGTAATATTCCATTGTATAAAAATACCACATCTTTTTCATCCATTCTGTGGTTGATGAGCATTTTGGTTGTTTCCAAGATTTAGCTATTACAAATCGTGCTGCTATAAACATGGGTGCATATATATCACTGTGACATGACACTTTCAATTTTTTCTGGGAAAATACCCAGAAGGGGAATAGCTGGATTGAAGTGGATTTCTAATCCTAGTTTTTTGAGGAATCTCCATACTGATTTCCACAGTGGTCACACCAGTCTACACTCCTACCAGCAGTGGAGAAGTGTTCCTTTTTCCCCACAGCCCCGCCAACATTTGTTATCAGTTGATTTCTTGATGGCAACCATTCTTTCTGGAGTGAGATGGAATCTCAATGTTGTTTTAATTGGCATTTCTTGAAGCACTAGGATAGATAACTATACTACTAATTCTCTGTTAGTTCATCAGAAAGAATAGTTTGTGGTGTCATTGATTGTCTGATTATTTTTTATGCCTAGATCTCGTAACTTGAACAACTACTTCTGAGATAACAATATGTAATATATTGACTAGTATTGATTTCTTGGTGTTTTTTTAAAATTCTATATTACTTCTACCTTTTTTTTTTTTTTCCTGTTTTGCTTTTTAAAAGAAAAAAAAGAAAAAATTACGGTGTAGCAGCCTTTGATCTGGCAGGAAACCTGGACTATTTGTTTAAATTTCCTTTCATCTGCTTTGTCTGAGCAGCCTTGGATTCTCTGAAAAAATCTCAAATCTTCACTACAAATTTTGTGTTATTATTGGGCAAGATGAGTAACATGGGCTCTAAGGTCCCATTTGATGCAGCATTGCTTTTTAATATGGGAAGTCCAGAGTGGTACTGCCACGTCTCTTAGCCTTATTTCATTTTATCATGCTTGGAGTGGGCATATTTATGAAAATTCTGCTTTGCATTATCCAGAGAAATTCTTTTTGGAGACACATAAACTGGTTATGAACAGGGATTTTTAGATAAAAAGTTACCCATAACAAATGGGATGAATGTTGTTCAGGAAATAAACCAAAAAAATAGCCATAAAAAATGAATTAAGCAACTGGAGGAGTTGATTAAGAAACTGAAATCCCAGTCTGCTTCCAAATTTTTATTTCCTGCCATCTCCTTCTGTTCCCTCTGCTCCCTTTTATCCTTCTTTTTTCCAGTCCAAGCTCCAAGGAAGGAGGTAATGACTTGTTGAAAGGATGGTTCTCCATTGCTATGGAAACCTGGGGTGGGGGTGGAGTCCTTTCAGTTTCCAAAGGGTCGCTGGAATAAAGGAACAAAGATCAATTAAAGTGAAGTAAAAATGCACGCATTTATAACATGCATGAAGAGAACAACGCAATGTCATTACCTTCTGGCCCAGCATGATTCAGAAGCTCATATGCCTCATATTCCTTAAAAAAAGAAGTCTCCCCAGATGTCAGGACTCAGAATGGGGAATACAGATAGATTTTAAGGGAATCCAGTGGGCTTGGAGATACATGAAGTTGTAGGAGACAAAGTCCATTGGGCTTACGGAACAGACAATGGTTCATAAATAATTCTGTTTGGAATATCAGTGTGAAATAGGATGCAGAGATGCAGGACTGAAGTCTGTTCGGATGTGTTGACAGAGTTCAGTTTTCTTCCTGTGATGTGAGTTTAGTTAACCAAAGTGCAGGGAGGGACCAGGGCCAGTTGTTTCTTCTTTGGAGGGTTTGGAATTAGATCCGTAAGGGAACTTTGCAGAAAGCCTCTTCCTGCACGTAGGAGAAGTGGGAGGAGAGAAGCAAGACGAAGTTAGAGTGACCTTAATTCTGAAACTGCTTTAAATCTCCTTAATGTTTTTTAGATTAACTTGCTCTGTATGTCAAAAAATAGCATATTTTTGAAGTATTATTTTCTGAGTCCTGACATCTGGGGAGACTTTTTTTTTAAGGAGCAAAATATCAGTCTTATTCATGTGTTTTGATGTTGGGTATCCCCTGATCCATTTCTGTGATTCCCTTAAATCAAGTATGCAGAATATAGTTCAGATCCACAGTTGACTAACAGGGAAAATCAAACAATATTGACAATTTCTGTCAGACAAATTATGTCTAGGAGGAAGCCTTGAGGTTGATGAGGGGTTGCCCCAGAAACTTGGAAGAAAGGAAATTAAAACAAGAGTGAAGCTACTGGGTGGAACAGGAACTGAAATGACAGTACTGAATGAACTAACTCACTTTTCATCTCAACATAAAGCCAGTGCTATCATTTTGGAGTTCTAGGAACTCAAATGTTGGGTCCATACCTGCCCCCAGTTGATATTATCCGTCTTAAGAGTTATTTTCTTTTGCTCTTGGAAGATTCATATAAATTTGCATCATTCAGTATATTGTATATTATAACAGACATACTTAAGGAACTTGTGTGAAATAAAGAAACATTTTCTGAACTTTGATGCCTGCAATTTTTGGTCACTTTTGTGGACCATCATTCTTAGCTGTCGTCATTTTTCTTGCCACTCCTCTCTCTCCCTCTCTCTCTCTTTTTCTTTTGGTTTTTGGGAAATGGGGTCATGCTATGCAATTCAAGTTAACCTTGAACTCACTACATTACCCAGACTGACCTCAAACTTGCAGGGATCCTCCTGCCTCAGCCTTCCAGGTGCTGGACTACTGGTGTATGCCACCATGCCCAGCTACTCCTGTCTCGTGAATCTTTAACACTTGATTTAATGGAAACTTTGTGAAGCCTAACGTGCAAGAGGTCATGACTTGGGTAAAGAATTCCTGGGATAAAATCAATCACAGCTGTGTTGCCAATGCATTGTGAGAAGGTTACCTGGAGAAGATGGGCTCATTAAAGGAAAGTACTATTGCAGGACACAAGATATTGGGGCCAATAGTTCTACAGCAGATGGAGTCGCAAAAAATTCAGGCCAAAATTCAGGGTTTTGGAGAATTATGACAATGTTCCTGAAGAAAGACATGACTCTATTTGAAAAATGTACATTTTATACTTGAATAGATGAATAAATGTAGATCATTGTACATGAAAAATAAGACATCCCCTGGAAATAAACCTTATTGCATCTTTAGAAGCAAAATTTAATGTAAGACCTAGTCTTATTTTGGGGGAAATACGATAGTTTAAGTAAGCAGCTTTGCGTGCTACATCATTAGGAACAATCCTCTGAAAGTAATGGGAAAACAGTCCCATTTATGCCTAATGTCACCTGCTATTGCACAGCTGCTGACTCAAGAGAAGTAGACGAGTCTGAGCATCCAGGAAAGGAGACCAGGGACTCAGGAACGGTAATAGTGGATGGATGAACTCTCATTTCCCATCTCTGCTTCAGAGATCACTATTACAAGAACAAAAGGAGAGCTGGGCATGGTGACACGTACCTGTAGTTCCACAACTGAGAAAGTCAGGCACAAGAATTGCAGCAAGTTCAAGGCCAGTGTGGACTGAGTTCAAGGCCAACCTAACTGCATAGAGAGACCCTGTCTCAAAATACCAAAGGGGTGGGAAAACAGTAAGAAAGAAAGAAACACCATTTGTCATGGTGGCAGTGCTAATACTGCACAGGGATTAGTAAGTATTGACCATTTATCATCTGCAGGTCCCATGCTAAGAACTTCAGTAATATGAGGAGAATCTTATGAATCTTGGACGTCTTTTCCCCACTGTTCAGAGGAAAAGGCAGGTGTTCCACATGGGTGTGTAATTTGCTCACCGCCTCCATCCTAGGAAGTATTGGGATTTACCTCAGACTCTGGTCTCTCAGTTGTGGAGACTTGTACTTTGCAACTTACCAAAACTTAGAAACAGCCATCAGTGGTGTCCTAGTTTTATTTTCTGTTGCTGTCACACAATACCACAGACTGGTAATATATAAACCATAGAGGTGTCACAACAAGGCAGAAGGGTGAGGAAACACTCGAGACAGAGAAAGACAGAAGAGACTCACTCTTCCTGCCCCGCTGACGACTTGCTGTCTTCCGTGTTAGCAGCATCCATCCATGTTCGAAGGCAGCACCTTCACTGTCTGGTTACCTCTTCAAAGTGCCACCTCTCAGCACCATTATGGTGATGATCAAGTTTCAACATGAGTCCTGCAGGGGACATTTACACCATTGCAAAACGCAGTCACCCAGCTGGAGCGATGACTTTGCAATTCCAGCCGTGTCCTGTGGGGAGGCCTCTGCTGCAGCCTCCACTTCCCCCAGGCTTATCCCCACAGAGCAGCCAGCGCGGGTGAGGGGAAGCCACAGAGGCAGCTGGGCTGTGGGCTGCAGCCACTGTATCTGTGCCAGTTTTGCCTGAAGATCAGGTACCAAGGGTTTGGTTAGTCCTGTCATCAGTGAGGACTCCCGAAGGAATGATCATTCCGATCTGTGCAAGGCCTCATTTGTGCTTGAGTGTTCGTTAGTCATTCATCATTCCTCAGTGTCTCTAGCTGAGGTTGATGTTTCCCCATTCCTATAGGTTTTATGTGCATGTATTCTGTTTAAAAAAAAAAAAAATATATATATATATATATATATATAATGCTTTTATTCAAGCACATTTAAATTTACAATGTGGTTTTATAGCTTTCATTTTAACTTTTTACATATTTCTAATTATGTTATTCCTAGTAAAATGGCAAAGATAATGTACTCATTTTAATTACCTGTAGAAACATCATTTTAATTGCTACATAAAATGCTCTCAGAGCATGTACTAGGGTAATTACGTTGTTAATGCCCTGTACTTAGCATTAAATCATTGTTTTTGTAATAATACTCCTAAATCACAAAGTATCTTGATCAAATAGTCTTGTTCACGTATCTTATAGGGAGCACCTTCATTATATCTTTCATTTGTGTAATTCCTTGGACTCTTCAAGGTGCTTTTAGAAACATCAACAAGGGAAAAATTGAGCGAAGTTGTTATCACGAATCTCGTGGTTCTCATAAAGAAGCTGAGGTTGCAGAGACTACACTCATGGCCAGTATCAGTACAGGCAGGCCATCGAAGAAGCAGAATTACAGTCAACAAACCTGGAGCCCTGCCTTCCCAAGACACTCTCCTGCTGTGTAACCACGATAGCTTAAAACAGCAAGAGAACATTGAAACTGAAACTGCTGAAGAATTGATATTTCCATCCGTATTTTTGAACACCTTTGTGCGCTAACTGAAATAATGTGTGAAATTGCACAGTGCAGTGGTGACTCATTTTAAAAATCACCAAGATTAATTCATACTTACAATTTAAAAGAAAGGTTTAATGAAAAATTCATTAAGACAGAAATGTTTCAAAATGACAAATCTGTAAGAGGCTTCTTAAACAAAATTGTTGATGAAATCTTCGATTTTCTTACTGAATTTTTCCACTCCTAGTGGAATGTCTGGTATATAATACACAGTAACCAAGAGGACTGATTAATTTAGCTTTATGCAGGAGGCCGGCAGATCACGTGAGCATTACAGCATGATGACTTGTGGCTGTTAGATTTCATCAACGTGAATATATAGAACAAGTTAAAGTGAGGATCTGGAGATTTTTCAACAATGTTGTTGATTTCTAAATTATTTAGGAAGCATGTATGTAATGTGGTCATGGGCCCAAAGTGCAGGATTTCAGTTACTGCCTTTTATACCTAGAAAACATGCTACAGACACTGGTCATTTTATCTGTACTTCTTGTCACTGGATGTAACTCAGTTGTGATGTCCTCAGTGACAAAATTCACATTAAATCTTTCTATAAGAAAAGGACATACACGCATTGACACACACACACACACAGCAGAGGAATGCCTCAAAGAAAATATTATATTACAAATTCGTTATGTACATTAACTAGTTTAACCCTTACCAAGATCCTTAAGTAGGTACTATTTTTCAGCTTTACAAAAAACCACTGTGACCTCAGCCAAGGTCACAGGATGCGAATTTGAAGGATTGTGGATTTTAACAGTCGTTCTACTCTCATCAGTCCTGTGTCTTCCACAAATGAAGATTTCTGCCTCTGCAGAATCTTCGAAGGCTGTGAATTTCCGCAGAGAATGCACAGCCCTGTTGTTTTCTGATTTAACGAAACATGCCAGAAACAGGTCTGTATGGCTAACCTTCTATTCGTATTTGCTTATAAATTCACGTCTGTTATAAAAACTCTCAAGGCAAACTTTGAATTCAATGAATAAAAGATAGCATGATATTTTTGAAGATATATTACTTTATTCTGAAATATAAGCACATTTCAATAACAAGCCTTAAATGCTATATCAGCGAAATACTAGTATAGATCTTCTTTTTTTAATTCTGTGTCTGCAAAGAACAATAGTTTATATGATCAATATCCTATAGTTATAGTTCTAATAAGATATAAATAATGCGATTCCTCAAAATTCAAATAAATTCATGTTGCTATATATCTACTCAAACCTTTGAGTGTATGTGTGTGCCTGTGTGTCTATGTGTGTGTATTTTACACAGTTCTGGTGATCAGACCCTCGGCCCTGTACATGCTAGGCAAGTGCTCTACTGTGGAAATACACGCCTCACACCTTGAATATAAAAATGTTTGATTTTGAGTTCATATTTGAGTTTTAAATTATATATCCCTCATCTGCTCTGATCTGCTCTATTCATAAATTATTAGCTTATGTTTGTATAAAATTCCTTCAGTACTAATCAATCTATTTTAATTCTGCTAAGCAAAAATACGACTCATTTTTACTGTATAATGCTATAATCACATCTATCAGAAGTATATTTTCCAGAATTTATGTTTTAAAATAATGAGAGAAAAATAATATCTGGTATATAAAAAGAGAAAAATGACTGCTTTTGTGAACTTTATTGGAAACATTTTATTGTGTTGTTTGTACTGAAATTTAGAAAATTTTATCAGCTGCAGACAAATTTATTTATTTATTTTTTAAGACAGGTTCTCGCTATGCAGTTTAGGCTGGCCTTGAGCTCACTTTGTAGCCCTTGTTTTGAACTTGCAACGATCCTCCTGCCTCAGCCTTCTGCGTGCTGGGATTACAGGCATACACCACCATGCCTAGCTGACAAATTGGATTTAAATTCTTTGACTGAATTTTAATGTTGGAGTCAGAATGCCTGTGAGAGCTGGTGCTCCTAGCTCAGCTGTTTAGCAGGCTGTCTTAGGTACTAAAATAAAGTTAGAACCTAAGTAGTAGAATTCAGAGTCTCGTGGATGAGCTGTATCTATCAAGGGCACCAACAATAACCAAGCATCACCAGCCTCCCTCCAGCCCCAGAGCCCCGTCTCGTGGAGTGCGACCCCCCGATGGCTCACCATCTCACTGACTGTGTCTCACAGAGGGGAAACTTGCAGTTTACAGCAGAGTAGCAGCCTAGGTTAGGACCACAGAGCATAAAGAGGTGGAGCCAACCCAGTTCAGCCGAGGATGCCCCACAGGAGGGCTGCAAATGGGTGTTCTTAACGTTCCTTGGAAGTGCGCAGGGGCTGGGCATGTGTCACCTGGAAACCAATACAAAACTTTTTAACTTAAAAAATGATGTCACTGAAGGTAAAGATTACACTTTAGTTGAACAAGGTTAAAACAATTATCTCAGAATTGCCATGAAACAATGCTAAAGGAATCATTACCATGTGTGACATATATAGTGGAAATGACATTGGTCACATTTGCTATGACACTGGCTATTTTAAAATTTCCATTTATTTCTACCAAAGGAACCCAAGGCTGGTCTGGGACAGACAGACCCATTTTTATTCAATTTGTGGTTCAGCCTGGCAAGTTCTTTCTTTCTTTCTTTTTTTTCCAGAACCAGGGATTGAACTCACAACCTCGAGCCTGTCAGACAGGTGCTTAAGTCACTGAGGCAAACTCCCGGCCCTCTGACAAGTTCTTTAACTAAGCAAAATAATTAGGCAGATAGCATTCTCGCTTCCTGGTTGAACTCACTGCCACTCACCATGTATCATCTTCATGCTCACTGTGTACCCCAGGCATGTTAGGCAAATCCATTTTAGTTCAAGAAAGTGTAGTTTTTTTTTATTTAAGAGAAAAAAAAGACACATATAAGAAAGACAAAAAGCAAAAGAGACAAACAAATGACTACAGTGAATGCACAACAGTACCGTTACAGGTTCACAAAACAGGATGATAGAAACTTGACAATGGTTGCAATATTGCGTATCATTATCTTCAAAATGGTTGTTTACATTAACAGATATAGACATGTAAAATTGATCTAATCATATGAGTATGAACTATTCTTTCTCAATATCTGATACATTCAGCAGTATATTCGTTTTAGTTATCTTACATATACATATATACAGGTTTATAGCAAAAGTAATTGGGAAGGGAAAAGGGGAAAAGAGGGAAGGGAAAAGAAAGTGTAGTTTTTAAACCATGACTTCCCTGTTACTGTATAACAGAGCCTATGTCTTTGAATTCCTAATACAGCTTTTCTCCTATGGGAAACTTGAAAGACTCAGATATAAATTGGTATTCATGAGGAAGGCAGTGCTCCACTGACTTCTCAGCCACCCCACTCGTGCACTGTCTTTTTCACATAAAGTTCACTCACTGCATTTGAAAACACGAGGAAAATCAGGCTTAGCAAGTTACACAGCAGAGAAGCCCTGTAAGGATAGACCCTGAATGGTTAGTATTTGCTTTTCTAAATTTTCACATCCCTGAGAATGGTCATGCACATAGATTTTACCTTGTTGATTGACCATTGTTAACAGACCTGAAAGAAATTTGTATGCACGTGAACATTGTTTTTGTTTCTTTATTGGTACATAGGTTTTTTTTTTTAAATGTTTTGATTTTTGAATCAACTGTCTTAATGATACACGTGAATAGGGTACCTTGTGATATTTTCTCACGTACAAACAGCACGTGTGATCAGATGTCACCTCCCTCACCCTAAAACGAGACAGTAGTTACTTCAAGCAGTCTTCTTTGTTCTCATCTGGGCTTTTCAGATGCTCAGACAGTGAGACTGGGCAAAAGCAAACCCTTTGCCCTGGGCGGGTAATGGATTGCTTTTCTCCCCAGCTGACCTGTACGCTGACCACAGGAACCTTTGAAGATGAAGTATAGTAGGAAAGGACTCTTGCACTGGGGCTGTGTTTCTGTGAAGTGAGTTGAGCTGGATAACACAGAAAGAATGCCAAAATGAAATAAAGACTCTGGAATGGACTCCTGTTCGCCCTATGTGACAACCAGTTGCCCTACCTTGGACCACTCGCCTTGCCCAGACTGTAGCTTCTCATTCAGAATTTAGGGGAGTGGGGCTGGATTGATGTCTAGGTCCTTTCTAGCTTTCTAATTTCAGCCTCTAGGATTTTATCGCAGCCCCTTGGACATTAATGGCCATGGTGTTCTATCACACTGGGTGATGGGGTTCCTTTACTCTTGCAGATTATGCAAGGGGGGAGCAGTTTGTGAGATGAACATTTTAGAAAAGCAAATTTCACGAGGCTCACCATGCCTAAACATGCTCATGGCACTGATGAAATTTCAGTTACCCTCTACATAGAGAAAACGTGGACACAGTTTGCTTTCTGATCCGGGGATTGAGGAGAGGCGGTAACCTCAGCGTGGAGGAGTAGCAGAGCGGTGTGAACACACGCTGTCATCATGGGAGTGACGGGGTGGTAATATTCCACAGCTCCACCCATCCCTTTGCTATTTTCTCCCAGGGATTTCCAGGGAACACGAACGCTGACAGCGTGGTGCACTACCGACTCCAGCCGCCCTTCGAAGCCAGATTCCTGCGCTTCCTCCCCTCCACCTGGAACCCTAAGGGCAGGATTGGGATGCGGATCGAAGTGTACGGATGTGCGTATAGTAAGTGCCATTTATTCCTCTCGGGAAGTCAGCATCCTTGTGAGGAGTCGTAAAAGCCAAACTGCAAATGAAGTTGACTTTTTCTGGCTTTTTAAACAGCTGTGCAAGTACAACTGATTTTTATGGAAAGCCTTCTGAATCTGTCTCCCCATGATAAAGTCAACTCTAGCTGGAGCCTTTTATGGTGCTTTTGAGGTGACTCTGAACTGAGATTTGTTTTTGGATTTTCAGAGTTTTCACAAAGTACTTGTGACATCGTTGGCATTCAAAAATGCTTTACTGGTACCAAGTGATACCAAGTGGTACCAGTAACGCTGTTTTTCTAAAGCCAAGATGGTGCTCAGTATTGGAATGCTATAGCGGTATTGGGGCCAGTTTTTCATGCCCGGTCCTTGCTCTGTGATGTTGCAGTTCTAACTCTACTTTTCTCTGTTAATATCACGGTGAAGCCTTTTGTACAGCATGCTGGAGCTTCACTCAGTTTTCACTTGGTGGGAGCCTATGTGTATGTATTAAACCAGCCTCTTTTCTATTAACTCTACTACAGTAAAAAGACTGGAACTGTCATGAGTATAACACAAGCACAAACACAAGCACTGAAGTCGTATGGAAGAGCTCTGCTAAACAAGTGTCGTTTGATGACTTATAATGTTCCTCCACTATTTCTGTACATCTTCATCATATTTGACATTATCATCAAAATGGAACAAAACTAACGATCCTCTTTCATAAGACTAGAGAACAATCCGAATGTCAGCCTAGATGGAAATGTCCTAGGCCTCTTAGGTTTGGGTTAGCATGCTCTTTGGGATCATCACATTTACATGTGGTTACTCTCCCTTCTTTTCTAAACCATAGCTTTAGCCTTAAATAATATTAATTTTCTAAAACATAAGAATATCTACCTTCCATGAGACATTTAATGTCACTGATATTATCATTTATAGTTTATTACTTAACCCCTATGGGCCCCAGTTAATTTCCTAACTTTGCTTCTGCTTTCTAACATTAACCTTTCTATAGGGCATTAAAGGGAGAGGTGATGTTTTGCCACCAGCATTTTTTCTTCGTACCATTGGTCATTGCCTTTCATCACTCTTGTTTTGGATCTATAACCGTGCTCACAGTAGCAGTGACTCTGATGTCTGATAGAATTTCTCTGATACTGTGATATGGGCTTGTCCTCCCATTACTCTGAAACAACCTCAAGTTTACTAACTTCAAAGTGAAGCATTCTCTTTGATGAGGATTTGCCATTAGCATGATGTTCCTGTATGAGGAAGTATTACTCTGAAACCTTGGGCTTCAGGTCGATATCAGAAACATCAAAGCTCTGAAGGGCCAGTGGGATGTGCAGCCGCTGTGGGACCTCCTGGCAACATTCACTTTTGTAAGCACATACTGTTGACTGTGAGTGACTTTTGGCAAAAAAAAAAAAAAAAAAAAAAAAAAAAAAAAAAAAATGCAGACAGACAGTGTCTCACCACTACTAACTAATATATCACCATCAGTAATTCAAGTCATTCTTTAGAAAGAGCTCAACGTTGTTCTTCTAGACATATTACTTAATATTTGAGTATATTGTGTCTATATTATCAACAGTAATATACCATTATATGGTGAATAGTTTTTAGTGTTCGCATTCTGCTCCCCTATTTTTATTCACGAACTTTGCTCGTGGTGGGATATGCTGTTGCTCGGAGGCAGTGTCTTTTTTCGGTGTCATTTTACCTACTTTCTCACATATTTTTGGTAACATATTTATTAGCTCTATAAACCTGGTGGGTTTTCATAGTTTTCCTGCTTAGCACATGCACTTTCTCTCTTTCCACTTTTAGATTGGTCACCTGCACAGAAAGGCAAGGGCAGAGATGTCCAGGGGTCCCTTTTGATATCACTACATTACAGAGTTTTCCATACCTTGCAGGCTTTGCCATCCTTAATGAGTTAACACCAATCTGCATGCTTATGCTAGGCCCTTTGGCCTCTCTGAAGCTCTTATTGGGAGTCCTGTCCACTTTTAGGAGTTTTCAACAGCCCTCACACAGAGGCCCCTGACTTACAAATCTGTATTCTCCAACCTAGGTCTGAGGAGCTTCAACCTTGTCTCCCCCTTGGTGGGGCCTCTCCCCTTCTGGTCCAGTGAGCATCTAAAAGTCAGTTGTCTAATGTGCAATTATCAACCTCTCTTCCCTTGTAAAAAAGATGCATTTTCTATTGTCTTCTATCTCACAGAATGACATGTATGACAACCTATGAACTCAAGTCTGATCCTCTTTTTTATACATGTTAATCTGTCCATCCCTCTCCCCAGGTGCAGTAGTCTAAGGTGCCCTTCAGCCTGTACCAAACAGCATCCATCTAAATGAGCCAATTGTCTTCCATCTCTACCTCTCTAGTCTTCACTCCACACTAAAGTCAGAATGATTGTTGGAAAAACGCAAATTTTAGTTTTCAGCATGCTGGCAGGAACACCTAAGATGCTGTAACTGCTGCCCAGGGCTCTCAGACTGAACACGGAATGCTCATGTTCTAATCCTCACCTATGCCTTCTGCTTCCTCTATCAGGAACAAGAAAGGAAATAGAACACGCAGGTTCTCAAGTCAGAAATCTCTGGTCCTTGGGTGAGCTGTCCTTGAGAGAGGCCACTCTTGCTCTCCAAGCCCCCTCACTGAGTCACCAAATTCTGTATTCTCCACTTCACAGTTACTCCTTGCGTGATTTCACTTCTCTCTAACTTCTCCCCTTCCAAACCTGGTGTCACAACATTACTGATACTGCTTTTTTGAGAAGTGCAGAATAGGAAATTGAACCTAGGGTCTTCACGTGGAGCTATATCCCCAGCCTTTTTTAAATTTTTGTTTGGAGACAGGATCTTCCTGAGAGACTAAACTGCCCAGGCTGGGATTGATTTTGAGAACCTTCTGCTTTTGCTTCCTAGAATGCTGAGATTGCTGGCATGTACCACCACGCCCAGTTTGGAAGTGCTTCTTATTTTACTTCATTCTGTGTTTACTCATAAGCAATTATTCTACACAGTGCACCCTCAGTTACCTTTTAAAACTGCAGATCTGACTATAACACTTCTGAATTATACAGTAAATGTGCATATAATTTAGAAACTATCAAACTGTTATTCTAAAGCAGTGTACCATTTTTACATTAATTTCTTGTGTGTCTGTTGTTCAATTTTCAACTGATTTTGACAGATGTTCTCTTACCTGCTATTTGATGAACTGAATGTTTGACCTTTATAGTGATATCATAAACCCCTGTCGGAGAGCTGAAAGTGATGAAATTAAAGCTCTGACAAGCTGCAGCAGGAAGACTGAAAACAGTGCTATTAAAGTTACACTCTCTCAACAAAGGTCCAAACAAGAAAAATGTGTGTCTTTATGAGTTAGGGCTTCTAGAAACAGAGCCAGCAGGATATCTGGTGTGTGTTGGTGGAGGAACAGTATTTTAAAGAAGACTCATCTGATTGTAGGGCCTGGAAAATCTGAAATCTGCAGAACAAGTCAGCAGATTCCCTGGAGACACAGGGAAGAGTTGAGTTGCAGCTTGAGTTCCAAGGCAGTCTGGAGGCAGAATTCCTTCTTCCTTAAAGAGCTCCAGCTTTTTTATCCTTTTAAGGTCTCCTTCAACTGATGGGATGAGGGCACCTGTATAGTGGAGGGTGATCTGCTATACGCAGCATCTACTGATTCAAATGTTACAGTGTAAAGCACCTGCTCAGTGACATCTAGATCAGTGCTTGATCACAAACTGGACACTGTGGCCTAACCACTGAAATGTCACCACGTCATTTAGCATCTGCAAATAACATTACATGTCAGTTTATTGAAAATAGAAGCTCTTCACTCATGTCTACAGGAGTATTTATTAACAGTGGTGCACATGTGGTGTGTTCGTACATGTATATCTTTTACAAACAGACAAAATCTTTACTGAAGTGTTTATATTTGAAAGAATCAAGAAAAATCAGAATCCACAAATGGGATTATATCAAATCAAAAAGCATCTGCACAGCAAAAAGAACAACCAGTAAAGTGAAGAAATAACCAACAGAATGGAAAAAAATTTTGCCAGCTACTCTTTGGATAGAGGACTACTATCTAGAATATCAAAAAATTGGGCACCCCAAAACAAAAGACTCAATTATAAAATAGGTTACTGAGATGAATAGACCCAGTAAAAGATGTACAGATGGCCAGTAATTACATGAAAAACTGTTCAACATTTCTGGTCATTAGCAAAATGCAAATTAAAATAACACAGGTTCTATCTTACCCAAGAAAAAATGGTTGTCATCAAGAAATCAAATAATAACAAATGCTGGTAAGGCTGTGGGGCTGAAAAAGAAACCCTTCTACATTGCTGGTGGGAATGTAAATGAGTTCAGCCACTATGGGACTCAGTGATCCAGTATGGAGATTTCTCAAAAAACAAAAAGGTAGAAATTCCACTCTACCTAGGTATTTCTCTTCTAGGTATCTTCACAAAAGAGTTAATGATATCATATTCCAGTGATCCGTGCATACCCATGTTTATAGCAGGACAACTCAATAGCTAAAGCTTGGAGGCAGCCTATATGTCCAGCGGCAGATGAATGGATAAAGAAAATGTGGTATTTATATGCAACGGAGTAATATTTAACATAAGAAACATCTTAAAATACAGAAATAATTAATGGAAATATAATCTTTCCTGATTTGTAAAAAAGTCAAACAGGAGGAGAAGAAATAGACCACTATAAAAACAAAAGCCACTGGGAGTAGATTATTTAGAATATCGAATTATGATACTGACACAAAGTATAGTATTGTCTGTTTTTCCTTCAGTGAAGAGAGTAGAAGTTTACATGTGACTCTGTGTGTGTTGTGATATATTAAGCCATATGTTTTCAAAGTGCTAATGTATATTTAGTATTGATTTTAATATCCTTTTTTCTAGGATCTGAGGTGGTTTATTTTGATGGACACAGTGTTTTGCTGCACAGATTTGATAAAGAATCCATAGCACCAATAAGAGATACTATATCTTTGAAATTTAAAACCAGGCAGAACAATGGAATTATACTCCACAGAGCAGGACCACATGGAAATAACCTTACATTAGAATTAATTAAAGGAAAGCTTGTCTTTTTTCTTAATCCAGGTAAAAAGCATTTTTACTTCCATACCAGTAGTTTAAAAAGTCAGTTCGGATGAAAATACACATATTGGTACTTAATATTTTCAGTTAGGTAAAGGGACCTTGTGACTCAAGCTGGGATGCCTTTGGAAGGTAAAAGACAGAATACAAATAGTAATTCTGGGTGGTGGGTACAAAGCAGAATAGCCCAGAAAAATATAAATACAAGGGTGAGAGTCTTGGTAACAAGCATGTGCAGGGTGTGTGTATCTCTTGTCTGGTTTATGCAAACAGCATGTAGTTTGACAACTGTGCAAGAAGGTTATTATAAATGCATTATATATGATGTATTATGATTATATGTCATCACATATATGAGATTACTTCATTGTGAAATTATGAGAGGCTACTGATAATAATGTTCTAGCAAAGAAAATACTTGCAGTGTGAATGTCATGAATAATAATAAAAATAAATCATTAAAAAACCATTTCAAAAACTGTAGAAATGAATAAAAAGAAATACAACGAATAGTGTAAAGTTGTTGTGTACAGGATGACAAAAGTCAGGTGACCACAATATGGGGTAGAAACATGGTCGCAAGGTATAATGCTGATTTGATAAGGAGAAACCATGAATTTTGACAAAACTAACTCTGTGGGTTTTTTTTTCTCTGTTTTAAGGCCATGCTCATGTGTCCCCTACAGAGGCACCCATGACCCTCACCCTGGGCAGCCTGCTGGATGACCAGCACTGGCATTCTCTCCTACTCGACATCCTCGGCGTACACGTCACCCTCACTTTGGACAAACACACTTATCATTTTCATGCAAAGGAATCCAGTTACATGGACCTTAATTTTGAGGTTAATATAGAGTGTATATTTTAAGTGAAAATCACTAATCCTATGAAATACTATTTCATGGTAATGCCATGCTGACTAATGCATAATAATAGGTATGTCCAGGTGCCTCTAACTCATGTATCCCCTATCATAGGACAATTTATTCTTACAGAGCATCCTTTCCACACGTGAGGAAGTAACCAGTGGTACTATTAGTTTTAGGAAATTTTCTACAAATGCAGAGTTTTCAAGGCAGAAAACACTGCTATTAAATACAAATTTATCTGGTATTCCACTTTTGTTGTTTGGTGATGAGCAGACACTTGGAGAATTTTTTTTTTTTTCTGTTTTGGTGTTGTCCTCATCATTGTAGGATTATCCAGAACCATTCTATGGAGTTAATTTCATATATACCAATAAGTTTATTAAATAACAATTGAATCAAGTGCACACATATAAATAATTTCTTAACCTTTTAAAGGATTTAACGTTGTTTTGCAATGAATTGTCAGTGCTCATCTAAGCCGCACTATTGAATAGCATCTATTCCATCATTTCTTCACAGAACACTTTTAAATGTATGAATAATAAGAGAAAACTAGGAAAGCTATGCTATCTGTCTGGTATAGATGGTTTTAGTACCACAATATCTTTGAAAGCCCCTGGTCCTATACTAGTTATCTGTGATTTTATTGCCTTGTTTTTAACTGTAATAGCTGAATATAGTGCATACTGTAGAGGTTGGCACCTCACAGACCTCCGGCCGAAACTGGCCTTTTGTTATTGTTGTCTGAAGGTAACTCATTTTAATTCTTTAAAAAAGATTTTATTGGAACCCTTTCCCATTAAAAAAAAACTATTTTCCATGGCTGCTTTGGTCCTACAGCAGCAGAGTTGTGTCACGTAAGAGAGATCACAAGACCTGCAAGCCAAAAATGTCGGACATGTGGCTTTTTACAGAAAAAGTTTGCTGACTCTTTCAAATTTATATGCAAGAGATGGCACCAGAAGTAAAGCTATCGAAAATGTCATAGTAATAGACATGTCAGTCAAAACCAAATATTGAAATGTAAGATAATACAAAAGGATTTGTGACAAATATTTGGTTCTGTACCTGTTCTTCGTGAATGTTCTCATAATATGATCAGAGAATCACTAAACCATGTTATTTATGTCATTTTTCCTTCCAAGATCAGCTATGGAGGGATTCTAACTCCTGAAGGAGCACTGAGATTCTCACGTAAAAACTTCCGTGGATGTTTAGAAAATCTTTACTATAATGGAGTTGATATTATTGAATTGGCCAAAAAGCACAAAGCAGAAATCCTCACTATGGTAAGAAAATTTAAAAGGGAAGGAAGTAAAAAAGGCTTATTATTGTTTTCCTTTTTTACATATAAAATATTCTTAAATATCCAATTAGTAAAATTTTTAAAAATCAATTTTTACTCTTTAAATATTTTTCACTTAATATAACAATTTTTATTATACATAAAAATATATTCCTGTGGGTCATGGTTATTTAATTTTAGCATGAAATAAAACAACTTTTTTGTGTGGAAATTTGAAAACATATCTCATGTTTTGAATATTATTATTCTCAGGGGAAGAATTATTTTGCATTGAAAATTCCTAATGAACTACTCCCTGATTCATTAGAAATGCTTCCAGATCAGTCAATAAACTTCTCATACTTAAAATTAAAAATTCCCAAGTTAGAGAGCAAGTTCATGTTTATTGTCAGCAGGTCTTGGAAGCACATGATGGAAGTATTTATTTGTGTTGGCTTCAGAAATGTTTTCTCTGTTGTGGTGTGCTGCAGGGAGTTGGCTTTGGGACCATAGGACCAAAACTTGAGCTTACCTTTGGCTCTGGGCCAACAGGCCAGAATATAATCTATCACTTGGTCATGTGAGAAGGTGAAAAAGGGAGAATAACCATGAGGCCCATGAATCTTCCAAGAAGGTTGAGGGAGGAAAAGGATGCATCTGAAGCCTACCATGAGTACTACCATGCTAAGCTAATACAGATAAAAAATATCAAGATGCCCAAACAGAGAAACATCAAAGGAAAGAGATAAGACAGCTCCGAAGAGAGCAGGTACATTTTGCAAGATTAAAAATAATTGAGAAAGGAAGAGGTAAATGCAACATGCTTCTATCTAAAGTTCCTGCTCATGGAGAAATGGAAATATTTAAGCATTTCTTGAACACAAAGGAGAAAGAAGACATTGGTTTCAGAAGTCAGCTTCACCGGAGGTACTTTATGCAGAAACCTTCTAAATATAAAGATTAGTTTGGTCAATGGGCACCTGTGTCA
Organism: Dasyprocta punctata; assembly: GCA_004363535.1. Lineage (NCBI taxonomy): Eukaryota > Metazoa > Chordata > Mammalia > Rodentia > Dasyproctidae > Dasyprocta > Dasyprocta punctata. Next base: position 20,927 of record RJWM01013552.1, read on the forward strand.
AGAATTGTAATGTAACATCTTCTGAACCATTATTGGTCAGCCTTTGATGTTAAGAAGAATCCCTCATCCCCACCATAACCTCTTCGGTGTTGTTGCCCAAAGTACTGACATTGAGGTAAAGAGGAGTGACTTCAGCCTTATCATACAAGGAGCCAAAACTATTTGAGGAAAGTGGGCACCATTTCTGTACAACATTTCATATAACTCTGGATTACTAATGGATTTATTGGTGGAATTAACTGATTATATCCAATTAAGAGAGCTACAGTTGCCTGATGCATCTGGAGTCCTGAATGAATGTCATCCTGAAGAAAATGGTTTATTAATTACATTGCTTAGAGATGTTAAAACATCTTAGTTTTAAACAAAAACAAGCCAAAAGAGAATTCCTTGCAAACTCTATATATACACACTGTGAGCTGTGGAATTGGATTCTGAGAGATGTTTCAGTTTTATGTATTTTTTTATAAAAGTATAAAAACAGCTGCTTCAAAATGTAAAAGGAAAATATTCAATAATTTGAATTAATCAGTTGCTGGAATTGACTAATTGGGCAACAGCCACTGATCTGTGGCAAGAAGCTTTGCATCTCTGTTGGAGCTGGTAGATGCCATTGAAAAGACGAAGTCAAGTGACCCAGATTCCCCAAGTCCAGTGTATGAGGCCCTACTGCATCATGTGGTGAAACGAAAGAGGGTGCAGGGGATAGATCTAGAATTGGACAGAGTGCAATTTGTTGGGGGAAAATTACTGACAGAACCATGATTGGAGGTGGCAGCAATACCAAGTGGATCTGTAGCATTTGGATTAGAAATAGAAGTGTATATGTTGGTCAGGACATGTGACTTCATCCAAGCAAGAAAGCACTGGGTTTCTTTTATTTGTTTATTTATTTTTTTGGTACCAGGGATCGAACTCACAACCTTGCACCTGCCAGGCAGGTGCTTACGTCACTGAGCTAACACTGGGTTTATTTTAAACCAATAGAAAAGAATCAGACATATTCCTGGTATCCAGTTTGGGTACTAAGCTTCACTTAACACTCCAATGATTGTTTCTATTTTAGTTTGCTTTGAAACCCAGCAAGGGTTACTTTGGTGTAACCATGGAGGTTATGAATCAACACGCATGCAGTTGTGTCAAGCTGAATCCATGCAGTCAGGAAACTGCAGCTGAAAAAAAGATCATGCAATAATCCACCAATTAAATTTAGACCATGAACTGGATATGGCGGCACATGCCTTTAATACCAGCACTCGGGAGGTTGAGGCAGGAGGATCATTGTGAGTTTGAGACCAGCCTGGTCTACAAAGTGAGTTCAAGGTCAGCCTGAACTGCATAGTGAGACCCTGTCTGAAAAAATAGGGCCCGAGATTTAGTTCAGTGGCGTAAGCGCCTGCCTGGCAGGCGTGATGTTGTGAGTTTGATCCCTGGTACAAAAAAAAAAAAAAAAAAAAAAAAAAAAGAAGAAAAGATAAGTAAAATAAGTAAATAAATTTAGACCATGGATTAGTGTCTTTACTCTTAAGTGTTTTGTATTTATTTATTTATTTTTTGGTGTGTTTTGTTTTGTTTTGTTTTGTTTTGTTTTTTGGTACCAGGGATTGAACTCACAACCTTGCACTTGCCAGGCAGGCACCTGTGCCGCTGAGCTAAACCTCTGGCCCAAGCATTTTGCATTTAATTAATTATAGCAAATTTTTTATGATAAAAGTTATTTAGCATTCAGCAGAATTTTTTAAAAAGACAAGAATGAACGTTCTGATTTTTATATGTAGTTAAACAGTAATGCACGGTACATGTTCTTTTAAAAATGAAGAGTGAATCATGTTAGTTCCTGAAGTATGTTAGGACAGCATTTTTTTTTAAAATATGAGTCTATGTTGCAGTTACTTTAATCCCCACATCAGTGATTCTTAAATGTGCTTTTTTATTGAAAATACTAGGGAGATTTAAAATACACTGTTACCTGAATCCACTCCCAGAGGTGGGATTTAATTGATCTACTGGTGGAGTTTTTGTTGCTGTTGTTTGTTTTCATTCTGGGCCTTATGCCTACCTAGGCCAGCAAGCACTCTACCACCGAGATACATTTCCATGAGCTTCTAGTGAATCAGTCATTCAACAGAGCTTGAGAACTGCTGCCCTAGGCTACCTATTTTGCTTGGTAATGCTTTCCTTTGCCTAAAATCATATATGGTATATTAACAGAAACAGTTCAGAGAAAATTTTAATTAGAATCAGGATTGCTGGGTTTTTTTTCTGGAGCCCAAATTCATATGTCTAAATAAACACCCAAAAATTGTTCCTTCTACCACCCAAAATAAGAAAAATACGTTGAAAAAACAATAAGATGGGACTTGCTTTGCCAGATATTAAAACATACTAACAGATGCTGTGCTTAGAATTAGCATGGTGGTGGATGGGAGTAGACTACTCAGTCGAACAAAGTGGAGATCCCAGAAAGATCTGTCTATAAACAAAATTATTAGTAACAAGGTGTATGGTTCAGTGTGGGAGAAAAGAGTTGAGTTAGCTCATAAACTCTGCTGGAACAAACAGTTATCTATAAGGTAATAAATAAACCTGGATAATTATTTTATAAACACTAAAAACTAGGTTTGAGGAGGACAAGAAACAAATGATAACGATTCTCGGAAGAAAGTCTATGCAATTATGTTATAACCTAAGGGAGTATGAAACTTTCCATTAAAAAGATTTGAAGCTCAGAAGCTATATAAGAAAATATAGAGATAATTGACTGTATAAAAAATTAATAATGTTTTCATGCTGAAAATACAATTGAAAACTTTGTATGTAACTATTAGGTATGATAAGACATTTTTGGAACACTGTAAAAGTATAATTTTCCAGAGGCTAAATAATATGACCTATACAAATACTAAACCATCGTGTGTCAAATATGTGACCAACTTGTTAATTAATGAAAGAATCAGCAAAATAATGAAGAGGGCACACAGAAGACTTGAAGGAGTGCTATTTAGGAAAGACCGAATATTTAGGAGAAAAGTCTGAAAGAATGGAAACGAGTGGTTCATTATTGTATCCCTAGATCTAACAGAGAGCCTGGGAAATAACTGATATAGAATGAACTCTTGTTGTAGTACATTATATTAAGATTCCTGTGCTAATACTGAGCCATAGGAAAGTGGAGAATTTCACAAATAGAGCACCTAGAGTCACTTTGCCCAATCATGATCATGTTTATGTTGCAAGATAAATTTCATTGATTTAAACTGTATCAGGTAGACTATATGATCCTGGATTGAAAAATGTAAATCTTTGCAAAATCAGTCTTTAATTGCACAAAATCACCACCCTGAAACCTTTTGATATGTTCTTTTTTTCTTTTAATTTTTAGGGAAATGTGTCCTTCTCATGTCCACAACCACAGATTGTTCCTGTGACTTTCTTGAGCCCCAGGAGTCATCTGGCTCTGCCAGGCAACTCTGGGGAGGACAAAGTATCTGTCAGTTTTCAGTTTCAGACATGGAACAAGGCAGGCCAACTGCTTTCCAGTGAATTTTGGCGTGGCTCTGGAAGTTTTGTCCTCTTTCTTAAGGATGGAAAACTTAAACTGAGTCTCTTCCAGCCAGGACAGGCTTCAAAGAACATCACAGCAGGTAACATATGTGTTCCTACAACCTTATCAACAACTAGAAAGAGACGCTGGCACTGTAAGTCAGCAAGTGCAGTAATGAGATACTTGATGCCCTCACTTGGCATCTGGAACTGAATTTCAATTTCCTTTTAGGTGACTCCAGACTGTTAATATGTGGGACACATTACCCACCACTACAGTGATCTTTAACCTACAATGGTCATGTTGAAGAAATGAGAAATGCACATTTCTGCAAATACATTCTCAATATACACAAAATAGGTAATACACTCAAGCTCCATTTCCTGACACATGTATACTTCACCTCCATTCTAAGGAAATATAGAGGGAGCCTCACAAAGCAGTCAAACACAGAGACATTTACCTTTCTTCTCCCTTTCTTTCTTCTTTCCATCCTCCATCCATCCCCTCCTCTTCTTTCCTGTTCTTTGGAGAAATATTCTACACCAGGTAGGCAGCTGATGCCAGTAAATACCCAGCGTTCTTCTTTTGTTGATGGCTGATTGATTTTTTAAAGATAACCTGGCACTGGGAAAGAATCTCAGCTCCTGTTCTTATTGTTTTTCTGAGGGAAAATCCATGAATACCCTAAGCCTCAGCTGGTTCTGCTTGTGAAATGGTAAACCTCAGGTCTTTGCATCAAGAACAACAGTAAGAAAATCTGATTTTATTAGCATAACACCCCCCCCAACAAGCCCTCCCTTGTCCCCACCTTCCATCAAGGGCCTGTGGTTGTTGAGGACATGCTTGACCTGCTAGTTGAGATGTTCAAATCCTCAGAAGGAAAATCTAACAAGAGAAGCATACTGATGTTCTGAGTGTTATGGAAAAATGTAACTACAGAGTTAATTGAATTTTCTTAAATGGATTTGTGAATGTAAGACAAGATCTGGGTTCTAAATCAGCATCATGCCTAAATTAGCATCTGAACCAGATGGGAGGGAAAGTTTATGAAAGAAGAAAGGGCAGAAGAAGAGATAGGTGTCTTGCTTGATACCAGGTAGTTCTCATACCTAAAAAGATAATGTTTTTGGCCAGAGGCATACTTGACTACACTGCTATTGAATATTGCTTTTGAAAATAGGATGTTGAGATCTATGAAGAAAGAATTTAGAGTATGGGACCTTATTTCAGTATTTCTGAAATAATTCAGCAAGCCCAGATGTTAGAATCTATATCCACCTCTGATCCCAGCTAAAGATGGAAGATAAAAGAGGTAATTAGACAGGATATGTACTCTATTCTTTATCTTTTAAAAATGAAAACTTAGTTTTTGTTTCTTCACAAATAATATTTTTCCCCCAGATAAGTATAAATCGTAAGTCACGCAATATACCAAATTAACATTTGTCAAAGATTTTATTTAACTCATTAATTAATGAACCAGTATTGGGGGAATAAAGAGAAAAATCAATTTCCAATTTAGTGAACCATCTTCACGAGGTAGAAAAGAATGAAATAATTTTGTTATCGAAAAGGTATTAAACCAGACTGTGCTCGTAAGGAACGCAAGACGAGGAAAGACCACTTAACAAGCTTTTGTGGAAGTAACAAGGCATATGGTTTAATACCTGGGTACAGGCAGAGAGAGAGCGAAAAGGGCGTCGGCAGGGAACAAAGAGAAGCAGGCCCTTTTTATAGGGATTGAAAGAAGGCAAGGGACATTAGGTGGGAAGATGCTAAAAAACATCTGTGGTCAATTTCTCTGGCTGTCTTGCACCTCAGTGGGCAGAGTCCTTGAAGCATCCAGTGTAAATCTTTGGGTATCTCCAGGTGTTCAAGGTCCTGCAAGGTTTCTTGTCCTATCTTATATTTTTTACAATATCCCATGTTTGCCAATGACAGCCTCAGTGCTGAGTTGTGTCCCTACTGAGAACGATATCTCTGTTGGCAAACAGATTAGATGCTGGGAGAATCTTGTCTGATTTGAGCCTTACGGTGCTGAGCATGTCAGGTGTTTGCTAATGAGACCACAAAGACAGAGAGACCTTGTCTTTTATATAACCAGACAGATAGTATCGATTGCATGCATGCCCTCAAGATGAAAGATAACTTGTCTTCAAGTAAGAGGACTTGATAGCAATCTACCCTAAACTTACTTGGTAGTTGGGGAGGCTGTTTGTAGTAACTGTCTTCATTAAAAAAAACTGAACTAAACTAAACTGAACCCAAACTCCCCAGTGTCTTTAACAAGCAGGTACTTAACAAGCTGGAGCCCAGTACCTAAGTTAAACACCCACAGTCAGGCACAATCTTCAAAGGAAATGTCCCTGGGTTGTAGAACAAGAAAGAGGTTAAATAAACACTTTACGAAGTTTTTAAAAAGTTATTTTGAAATTAGATGTTTTGAAAGGATTTATATGCATCTAAAGAGGCAGAGAAAGAATTTACAGCTGCAAGTTTTCTAAAGGAAATTTTCCAAGAAAAGAAAAGCAAGGATGAGTGAAAGTCTGTCACTAAGGAAGATTTTGTTTTCATATGGGCTTTTTAGATTTATACAAAGCCAGATCAAAAAGTAAGTTCGACCATTTAAGAAAAGAAATCTCAAGAACTACACATTTATAATCAGAAAAAACATACCAAAATGTAACGAAAAATAAATTCAAACCTAGCAAAACCTTTCAGCATCCACATGTGGAGGGAAATCAATTGTTCTTTCCCTGTTCAGAGAGTGTAAATCTATAGAGAAATATAATTTGCATCACTTTTTTCTGCAAATTAATTTCTATCTATACATGGTTGTAAAATAAACTAGTCAAAGATAAAGTTTATAGGCTTATGAAATCAGACTTGTCCTTCCATTGGAAAGATACTCAGTAATCTCTTTTGTTGGTTTCAAAGATTGTCCAATTTTTTCCTGCAGTAATTAAACTATATTGCTAATGTTTTGCATATATTCTAGATGCAATGAAGTATTTTCCCCAATGCTGGTTTGCACAATAACTAGAATTAAATAAAACAAAAGTTCTAAAACAGCGTCAACATTCTGCTTTAGCTCATGGGTTTGTGGGAGGGATCTTTTTCCTCTGAATTTAAAATACTGTCATTCTTCACCAGATTACCTTTATATGAAAACATGATTAAAATAGTGTCTAAGCTCTGGACAATTAATTAACTTAATAAATTGTCATTAAAATGTTTATAAATGTACTGTATCTGATTTCTTTGGGTATAAGCTATAGCCAATGGCCAGTTATAACCTCAAAAAAAAAAAAAAAAAGAAAGAAAGAAATTATTTGGATGTAAAGTGGTATTTAGAAATCACCTATATGAAGGTGTACTTTCATATGTCAAACATTTTTGAGGGTATAACTAAGACTTTTTGCAATTATAAAAAGAGCATGTCAAAGATTTTATTTAACTCATTAGCTAATGAGGGAACAAGTAATATGTTACAGAATATTCAAAGGAAAATTCAGAGAATCTCAGAAAAGTAAGCAGTAAACTGGAGTGAATTTACTTGTAATGTAAGACAAATTTAATCCCTGGGATGGGGTTAGAGGAGGCAGAAGGGAGAAGACTCTCCTTTCGGTTGTATTCCCACCAATCAAAATTCACCCTAATGTCTGTGGACAGTGACAATTTGCATGCTTTGACTTTTCTATAATTTACAGAGTGGTAAAGCAACTCGAAGAGGGTGAAAAACACAAAGGCCTATGAAATCACATAGTCCCAGACATTGTGTTTGACAATGTTATTCTTATCTCAAAGACATTTTATAATCATGAATGATCTCAAAGTACAGTGTTTCCCTTATGCACTACCCATACTTATTTCTATTTCTGCTGCGCACATGATGGGAGGGTTAAAAGGGAAAACTGAAATATTAATGTTTATTGAGTACAGATTCCTTTTACAAATTAGCAGACTTCCTAAGACTATCCCCTAAAATGTGAAATTTATGTAAAAATTCCTACTAATCTAGAGTTTATTATCATAAAGTTGGTTCCTGCAGATCTTGGCATAATTTTAGACACCAACACAATGTTAATTTTATTTTATTTTATTTATTTTTTTTGTGGCACTGAGGATTGAACTCACAACCTCACACCTGCCAGGCAGCTGCTTAAGCCACTGAACCAAACTCGCAGCCCTAGTTTTTTGAGACAGGGTTGCACTATGTAGTTCAGACCAGCCTTGCACTCATGTTGTAGCCCAAGCCGGCCTTGAACTCACAACATTCCTCCTACCAAGTGCTGGGATTAAAGGCATGCGCCACCATGCCCAGCTGCTAATTTTATTTTTAGCCCATTTTTCGGACATGTATATTTGACATATTACCAGTTGAAAGAAAATATAGGAATACCTCTAGTGATTTTAAAGACTTTCAATTTATCATTAAAGAGAATTCATTATGCTTCCATGTCATTTTCAAACTTTCGTTGCATTGCTAATATTAAGACTAATAGAATAATATGCATGTGAATGTAAATATATAAATACAGTGTACTTATACATAAAGTATACCTCTAGTTATTTCCAAGCCATTTTAAATCAAATATTAAATAATGATTTTTAAAAATATACAATATACCCATAATTGTAATGTGTTCATTCAGCAAACACACGAACATATGTTAAAGATTTACTTAACTCATTGATAATGAAGAAACCAGTAAGATGTTATAAAGGAGATGTTTTAAAGATATTCAAAGGAGAATTCATAGTACCACACATAATGGCAGATAGTGCCAAAATGAGTTTATTAACAGATATGAAATGAACCTATAAGCAGACACATATATCTCACAGGCACAGTAATTTGCATGTCTATGGAAAAAAATAATTTTGCATCACTGTTGGTTTTCTACAATTTACAGAGTTGTGAAATAGCTCAGACAGTAAATGTGTGTTTACATGACTAGGTGGTCACATGGACACTCGATGATTATTCCTCCTTTCAAAGCCTTTCACAAGTATTCATGGCTCAACTTTACTAACTCTCTTCATTCTTTAAAAATGTTTCTTTTTATTAGATGTAGTGAAGTACATTATGTATTTGAAGACTGAACTAAACTGTATTTTGTAATCCCATTAGTAAAGATTTTTGGCATGTATATTTGTTAATTAAATTTTAGATGCTACTTGAAATAATTTTCACACTCTAAATTCTTTAGAAGGAGCGATATTTTCAGTTTGTGTTATTATCATAATAAATGAAATCCTTTCACTCAAGAGAAGTGGTAAATTTTTCTCAGTAATGTATAAATCCACAAATACTTTGCTGATTTTCTCAGTGATCTGAAAGATTATTTTCAAGTTTTCGCGAAGTTCATGATTAGAGTTGTCCTTGATCAATATTCTTTCCTACAGGCGCTGGACTAAATGACGGGCAGTGGCATTCTGTGTCCTTCTCTGCTAACTCGAGCCACGCGAGTGTAGTGGTGGATGGCCACGCAGCTGGGCGACCCCTGGTGACCATGCCGATTGTGTCACGTGGAACCTATCACTTTGGAGGTGAGCGAGGGCGACTCTACCACACCGGCATGGGACCCTTCGCTGGGTCTCTGGTGAAATTTAAATTAGTACTAAGACATGATTGATCTCTTTTTATGAAGTAATTATCTTTGAGCTTTTAATGAGTATAAAAAAGTTTAATTGTTATAATAGAAATATAAATAGCTGCAGAAAGTTTATGTGCTGTGTAAGTAACTTCGCAATTCCACTCAACACTGAAAGAAAACACTCTGGCTACACATAATAAACAAGAAACATAGAACTTTTAAAGCTTTAAGTGTCATAATTAAATCTCTATAGCAGATATTTTAAATATTTACCAGTTTAACTTGTAAAAATAAAGCAAATCATATTGGGTTAAGCCATCAACTTGCATAAAAACTTGTACATGTTTTAATCTATAGAATTGAATCATTACTACACAGCTCAATTTATAGATAAATGGTTAGTTTTTAAAATAAGAAAGGAGTAATAGGAAATATCAAAGTAACTGTAAAGAACTTTGCAAACACTGGAAATAATAAAAAAGAATTAACAGGAGATAAACATATTAAATGAATCTATAGTAAAAACTGATGTTGCATTGGCTGAAAGGGCTGACAAAAAAAATAAATACAGAAAAGAAAAACAAAGGACCTAATTTTTGTGTCCTCTTAAAATGTTTATGTTGAAAACCTAGCCCCTAAGGAGGTAGTATCAAGAGTCTTTGGAGAGTATGATTGCCTCCATGACTTACCAATCATGAAATGGAGCCATTCTCAGTGGAATCAGTGTCCTTTATAAGTGAGACCCCAGAAAATTCTCTACCCTTCTTTCTGCTGTGTGAGGACACAGCACGTAGGTGACCATTTATGAGCCAGGAAGCAGCCTTTCACCAGAATCCAAGCCTCTCCGAAGAGACTAGACCTTGTACTGTACCTTCCTGCCTCCAGAACTGTCATAAGTGTTTGTGATAAACCTTTAAGCTTCAGGAATAATTACTTCTCCAGAATTGTTAGTGATGAGACATTTCAGCCTGTGGTATTCTGCTATAGCAGGCTGAACTAAGACAACTGATAGGGTTAAAAAAAAATAGAAATGAGTTGATTTTTTTATGGAAAAAAGATAAAACTAAATTTCATAACAAAATAAAGTAGTTGCTCAGGGCACAAGGTATAGGCATAAAAATTTCTCCAATCAATATTAGCACAAACCTTCCTTTTTAGTGAACTAAGAGACACTAATAGTATAACTGAATTGCATTTTTTTTTTTTTGGCTGAGAAGAAAAATTTGACAATTTTCTTAGAAGAAGCACCAAAAAATAAATAAATAAATAAATAAATAAATAAATAACAACAAAACCTTTAATGGATCCTAGAATGCTTCTGTGAGATCCTTTGGGAGTCCAAAGTGGGGCTTATGTACCTGGGAAAAACGTTAAACCTCCATGTAAGGAAACTCATCATGGCAGAGCATGGACACTAACGTGTGTTCTTACCCTTCCATATCACCACATGTGGAAAAGAGTAAGTTTTCAATTATACAGGAAGTTCCATGATGAATTTCTATACAGGGAGTCACTTTTCACTGTGCGCTTAGTGAAAACCTAAACACTCCTGTGTCACTATGTCATTCAATTCCGGATAATTTCTACTGGAACTAACAATATACCCCTCCTTTTCTGCTGTGTCTGAGTACAAGTGTGTGTGGCTTGGGATGGCACCCAGGGCCTCGTGCATAGTAGTCAAGAGCTCTGACGCTGAACTATATCCCCAACTTGGCTCTCTTCTTCAGTATAATGGAAAATCATATATAAACAGAAATATAGATCTAGTTAAAAAAACTGTTTAGATATAATTCTATACATTGCCTTGTGCCTCATCATTTGTGGTGTTTCACATAGAATATGTACATTTCCAGGAATATGACCTCATACATTCAAAGGCTTCCCCAAACTGTTCTCTGTTGTGCAGTATTTCCATTGTTGAAGCAGATTAAGATGCCCTTACAAGTCCCTGAGCAAAGCCAGTTATGTCTCATAAGTGAACCTAAGCTTGTCTAATTTGCAAACAGAAGTTGAACTATTTTTTATGAATGCCTATGTTAGAGAAAAATCAAACTTCAAGCAAATCAATCAGAAGCTATCACCTAACTTAGAGAACTGGGGAATTTCCAACAGAACACACCTAATATGGCAATTGTATAACTAAAGGTAAATGATTATATATTTTTCTTTGTCATATTTTTGGTTTATTTCTTTCTGGCTTTACTCCCTGTTTGCCCCATAAACTCCAGCTCCTTCCATTCTCTTGGTGGGGTCCTTGTACTCATTGGGCAGGTCTCATTACTCATTACCCAGGTCTCATTGGACAGTCCCAGTCATGAATCATGGTTAGCTCAAGTGAACTCTTCAAATTCTATTGTCCCTCAATTTGCTTTTTAATAATTGTACACTTATAGCTCTAGTTAGGTGCTGTCCTCCTCTAGGTAGAAACAAAGTAAAACTGAAGAGCTTAAGATTTCTAAGATTTCAATAAGTTGATTTGATTTATTTTGAATGAATATAATGTAGAAAGAGGGAGTGGGCAAGAAGGTGAGCAAGAGCAAGATAGAGATAGAGAGAAAGAGAAAGAGAGAGGGAGAAAGAATAACTATTGCTTAGCATGCCAACTTTTTCAACAGAACAAAGTTAGCTTTAGGAATAACAACTTTTCCAAAACTATTAGTGATCTGCGAAATTTTATGTGCTGAGTGTGATACTGAATTAAGGATTTCTGAGTTATGAAAGACCTATTATATCTGCTCTCAGCATACTAACAAACAATTATCTCTACTGAAATTTTTCTAAACCAAGTGCAGAAGAACTGCAAACTGAGCAGGGATGTTCTTTGTTAGAATGAGGGCTAAAACCTGTGTGATGGAAAAACATGATGGAGTTGGATCCACACAGCTTTGTTTCCACAACTCCTCACCCAAGTGGAAGAGATCCAGGAAGAGACTGACCTAAACAAGGGGAAATGTGGAACATGGTGCTTTTGAAGAATGTACATTAATATACATTCCCATCTCTTTGATAAAAGACTTGAACATGTGTGTGAACACAAACATATGAAAGCAAACAGTATTTCACAAAGGAATATGTAATATTTAATGATAGGCAAAGTGACTCTGAAAGATGTGTTAATCCCCGGAACCTTTGAGTAAAGAGCTTTGTGGTATCATGAAGGTCACAGGCATTAGCATGGGGTGAAGACCCTGAATTATTGGGTTGAGTCCACTGTAAGTATATGAGCATTTACAAGATTTGACTCTTGTTGGAGGCAGAAAAGACACAAGAGAGGAGCAACTGGAGACATTAGCAGCAGAAAAATGTCTTCAGTGTCAATGGTTTAGAAGACGGACCAGGCAATGTGCGTAGGAAAGCAGACGGCCTACAGGGGTTGAGCAGGACCTCATTCCCGCTAGCATGGAGAACTGACCTCTCCAAATCTCTGGATATTCCTGGAAGCTTGTTTTCCCCCTAGACCTTCCCTAAAAGCCCAGGCTGGCTGTTGCCTTGATTTTGCCCTGTAAGATTCTAGACTGAATAACTGGTCCTGTCCACGCGTATTTCTAAATTGAGATGATGAATAAGATTGTTTGATACCTCTGGGTTCATAGTAATTTGTTACAGCAACAGTGAAGAGCAGATACACAGTCCAACCTCCATCTGAATCTTCATTTACCTACATTTTTATTAAGTTGAAAACACTGGCCAATGGCCAAGTGAAAAAGTTTTCTCAAACACACCCTGAGAGTATGCTGAAAAATAACCACTAGAGTTCAAGGAAGCTGGTTTCAACAGAAATACAAAATGCCAGAGGCAATTTTTAGTGTTTTGTTTAGGTTACATGTAGTCTCAGAGCTAAAGTAACACACATGATCATGAATCATATACCAAACAAAGGGATAGAAATACTAAGGCTGGCCGACTATACATGCATATCCTGTGGATTCCACAATCACTATTTCCAAAGTATGTGAAGTATCAAGAACCTGTTGGGAACAGGAATATGGCAACAGCCACTTAAATAGGCTTATGCACAGGTAATAGTGTACTTGCTTTAGAGATGAATTATTTTCCCTAAAACTCACATATACTTCAGACTGTGGGCTTATTTGAAAACAGGGTCATTACTGATGAGGCTGTGGAATAAGTTACACGTTGTTGGTGGGGATATAAATTAGTACAGCCTCTGTGAAAAACAATATGGCAATTCCCGCCCCCCCCCAAAAAAAACTAGGACTAGAACTACCATGAGCAATCCCCTGAATGGTACATACCCCAAAGAAAATAAAATTAGCATATATGAGAAATACTGCACTCTGAAATTCATTGCCACACTATTCATAGTAACCAGACATGAAATCAGCCTAAAAGTCCGTCAGCCTATGATCAGATAGGGAAAAAGTAATAGGTATGCAACAAAATACTATGCAGCCATGAAAAAGCATTCATCCTATCCTTTGCCAGGGCATGGATGAACCTGGAGGACATTATGTTAAGGGAACTAACACACTAACACAAAGACTAAAGTGCCACATGAGCTCACTCACATGTGGAATCTAAAAAAGTTGATCTCACAGACGTTGAGAGTGGAATAATGGTTACAGAGGCTGGAGGGATGGGGGTGAGGGTGGGGAGAGGCTGGTCGAGGGGTGCTGTGCTGCAGGGAGATGGGAGGAGGCAGTTCTGATGCTCCCTGGCATGGAGGTGGGTATAACTAACAGTAACATACTGTGTGGCTCTGAATTGTTAGCACAGAGGGTTTTAAATAAACTCACTATTAGACAATGATTAAAGTTTAAGGTGACAGGTATGCTATGTACTCTGAGTTTATCATTACCCAACGTATGTATGAATCAACACATTGTACTGCAGAAGTATATACAAATATTGTGTGTCAATTGAATACTAATTTTAAACTTTCTAACTTAAAAGAAAATGAGAGCATTATGGTTCCAACTCAGTGTTAACGGTATCCCTCAAAAAGGGAAGTGCGGGCACAGACACAGAGGGAAGACCCTGGGGAAGACAGAGAGAGACACCGCGTGTAGGTGAGGGAGGCAGCTACTCTCTGCAGCTCGGAGCCCTCCCCGCCCCTCCTGCCCCCAGCGCACTGCTGTGTGGAGCTGAGAGGTCTCCCACTGGGCCCCAGTCCGGCCCGGGCCCTACCAAGCTGTTGCTCCCACCTTGCCAGCCATTCCCTTATTTTTAAAATTTTATTTTAAACTGTTCAATTGACAAAATTTATATTTTAAGATGTACAATGCGATTATTTGATGTGGATATGCATTGTGCACTAATACCACAGCCAAATGAATGAAGAGATTTATCACACCACACTGACCTTTTGAAAATGAGGATCCTTAAAATCTCGTTTCTGAAATTTCAAGCAAATAATACACTGTCTTGAACTACAGTTACCATGCTGATCCCTTTATTTTTAACGGGGACAATGAGAAAAAATTGTTGAGTTGTGAATGGAAACACATGTCTACTAGGTCACACGTAAGGGCTGATTTTAAGCAGGGTGTACTTTATTTCACTCCCTTCCATCATGCTACTGTACAGAATGATCACAACGCTAATTGACGGTTGCTACACTTTTCCCCCTCTGTTTTATTTCCTGCTTTTATAGCACTGTACAAGTACTCCCCAGAGTGCCGAATCTTCTGGAGAATTTTGTAGATTTTTTCATTGCCCGCCCCGCTGCAAGGCCTTGTTTTGCCCAATGATTTAACCCAATCAATTATCACAACTTCCCTTTTTTTGCCAAGGTGTATCACAGTGGAACATTTTAATAAATCAGTAGCACATCAGCCTTTTCTGGATAATAATAAATAGACTGGGGTAATTCACTGATAGAGAACAGCTGGGAAGCATTACAGTCTTGGAGAGGGAGCAGAGACTGTGGAAGAAGCGATACAGCTTCCTCCCTAGGATGTCCGCATGAAAAGTTCTTAGTCTTACAATTAACAGTAGACTCACAAATGATGCATCCCATTGCCTAGAACTTGCCAGTCACTCAGAGCAA
This sequence comes from Dasyprocta punctata, assembly GCA_004363535.1. Lineage (NCBI taxonomy): Eukaryota > Metazoa > Chordata > Mammalia > Rodentia > Dasyproctidae > Dasyprocta > Dasyprocta punctata. Next base: position 36,084 of record RJWM01013552.1, read on the forward strand.
CCCTTTCACAGCGTGAGTGTTGAAAAGGAGGAGAAAGTCACTGTTCGAAGCTCTGTTCACTGTCTCTCCTCTTGTTCTGAGGAATGCCCATCTGACCAAAGTTGATTCAGGATGTTTGCTACATGGGATAGATTTCATGATAATTCTAAGGGACAAATTATTTTGTAAACCAGTAAATCATGTGCAAGGGTTATTATTTCAAGAGCAAAGATTTAGGAAGCACTGCAAGGGGCAAGAAGAAAAATACTATACATATTTTTAAGTGATACCAAATGAAATTAACTATAGAAAACTGTTTGTCAATTGAGGAATACAAGATGACCATATATGGCCTAACATTCTGCATATGAAGCTGAATAATGTCCAGTCATTCAAGAGCACATTTCTGTAAATATATTCATGCTAATGCAATAAATCCTTGTTACTTTTATTCATATTTTAATTTCATTCATTTTTACAGTGAAATAGGTATATACTTAGAAAATATTGCTATTATCTTTTAAAAGAATGTATATATTCCATTATATAATATATTTTATCAGTTCTAGAATCCAATTCTACTATTGTTAGATAATTTTCTTTCTGTTTACTTTTTATAAAGTTAATACTTTGAAATTTACTTTTATATTTATTCTTGAATGTTTTGAGTGAATTTTGCATTTTCCTTGTGCATGTCTATTTAACTGAAATTATCCATTTGTATAGTACACTCAGGAAAATGGTGGATCTAAACATCATTTTTGGCAGCATAAGGTGCTTGTTAAATTGAATTGATACACAGGAGCCAGAAATAGACAATTTCTTCACATAGGAACAGCCTGAAGTACAGTTGATATTCATTACCCACTTGAGTACACAAACGACTACATGATCTGAATTCTTCTGAATGTTGAGCATTGCATTGAGAGAAATCTTCAATACCTGTTTTCTGAAATAGGACTAAGGATTAATAATATAGGATCAAAGGGAGATTACGGAAAAACACATAATGTTATTATGTTAGTCATAAGGATTAGTCATTCTTTAATAACTAATATTTTAAAAGTTAAAAAAATCTAACATGATGTCATATCCCTCAAAGTTGAAAAATGGTTGTGAAATCAACATAAACAAACTTTCTCTTAAAAAAGCAAATAAAATTTTTGTAAAACTAAATTTCATAACATAAAATTAAATTATTCAGTATGTCATCTTTGACATTATTTCCTTGTGAAATGAGTTGTTTCTTTCATATTTGTACACTGGAATTAATACTTATTTAGATTGGACACAGACATGGCCTACCTGAAGAGTTGTTTCATATTTTTAAATGATTGCAAAAAAAAAATTCAACCCTAGCGATCATATTATTATCCACAGAGACTTAAGCATTTGCTATCTGGCCTTCTATGGAAAATATTTGCAGATCTTTGATTTAGATAAATACTTTATGATTTTATTCTATGGTTGTCTTCAAACGGAATTTCATTTTATATAAATATAATTATTGTTTTCTCTTTCCTTAACTATAGTATGCATTTTCATTGTTTTCCTACTCATTGGGCAGCATATAAATCAGTATTCCATTATTAAGGTTATGTAGTGTAGCTCAGTAGACAGTGCTAGTTTTCTATACCCTTGGATTAATGTGCACATAATAGCACATAATTCATATCAATGTCAGGCTGTTGCTCATAATTCTTATAAAAGTATTTCTCTTCTAAAACACCCACACAATCAAGAGAAATTGTGCAGAAACATTGTCATTTTTTATCTTAGGTGAAGCCAGATGATAAGTGAGACCTAATATTTAAAATTTATAATCGAAATAGCCAAGCCCACTTTATCTTTTTAAACATGGAAAATTCTTTCCTGTTAGTTTTCATAATTTATCATTACAGACCCTAACAGTGTGTTGGTCTGTATTACTTTTTGTGTTTTTCACATTAGAATATAGTCTTTGGCTATACATGTGACTCAAACAATCTACTTTAAAAAATTGTCACTAGAAAAGCCAGTGTAAATATTTGCATCCAGTCAGTATAAAAGATGATTCTCAAATACATACGTATCCTGACACACAAAAATTCCGAGAAGATAGTTTACGTATTTTAGATGCATTTGAAAATCCAACTACATTTTTAAAGTAGTGTTTTTCATGTTTCCTAAATTCAGCATTTCCTAAATGAAATATTGACTATGGTGAAGTTATTGTATCTTCACCCCTTCTTAAATTTTACAGATTTTTGTAGTACGTGTTTGCGGTACACAATAATTACATTCATCAAGAGGAGTTGGTACATGTACACGTCTTAATTCTCTTTACTTTCCCACTGTGCTCCCTCCATCTCTTTATCCCGTTTTCACTTGCAAAAGATTGATTTCACTGTTTCCTATTGCCTATCTTTTATTTTGCTTTTTAATTTATTTATACTTTGTGCTTCTCATATAAGAGAAATAGGGATGTATAAGTTTCTGTGTCTGATTTATTTCTCTTAGCAATATGGTCTCAAGGTGCATTTTTTTTTCAAATGACTAAAATTTATCCTTCTTCATGGCACAATAACACTTGTATATAAACACTACACTTTCTTTATCCATTCATCTGTTGATGGACATATTGTCCACTTTCAAGATTTAGTTATTATGAGTTGTGCTGCTATACATATGGATATGCTTGTCTATCACTGTAATATGATGTCTTTTAACTCCTTCAGGGGGATAACTAACAGTGGAATAGCTGGGTGAAGTGGAATTTCTATTTTTAATTTTTTGAGGTATCTCCACATTGATTCCTTAGTGGTTGTACAAGTTTGCACTCCCACCAACAGTGGAGAGAGTTCCTTTTCCCCTGCAGCCTCCCAAGGATTTTTATTATTTGATTTCTTGGTGATAGCCATTCTTTTCAGAGTAAGATGGAATCTCAGTGTCATTTTAATTTACATTTCTCTCATGGCAAGAGATGTTGAAGATTTTTTTCATGTATTTGTTGGCCATTTGTACTTCTGAGAGATGTCTATTCATTTCAGTTGCCCATATTTTGACTGGGTCTTTTATTTGGGAGGATCTATTTTTTGAGCTTTTAAAATATATTTTAGATATTAGTCCTCTGAGTAGTATCTGGCAAAATTTTTTCCTATTCTGTAGGTTATCTTTTCACTCTGTTGGTTTTTCCTTTGTTGTGCTAGTTTTTAGCTTGATATAACCCCATTTGTTGATTCTTGATATTATCTCTTGTGCAACTGAGGTTTTGTTCAGAAAGTCCTTGCCTATGTCTGTCTTTGAGAGTTTTACCTCTTTTATTCTCCAGCAGGTTGAGTGTTTCTGTTTTAATATTTAGATCTTCGATCTGTTTTTATTTTATTTTAGTACATGGCGAGAGATATGGATCTAGACTCAATCTTCTACCACTGGTGTAGAAGCGATCTTTCCTGCAGTGTATGTTTTTGGCCCTTTTATCAAATAGCAGATGACTGAATGTGCCTACAGTCGTTTCTGCATCCTCTGACCCATTCCATTGATTCTAACGTACCATGCTGTTTTATATCGCTATGGCTTTGGAAGCTGGATCAACTCCATTTTAATTTCCTTCACATGCAAAACTGTGGTATTCTTTAGATGCATTGTAAATGGTCCAACTTTACTTTATTTTGATGGGCCATAATTCCTGTCACAGGAATCTCAAATCCTAATCTCTCCCATTTAAAAAATCTCTGAGTTCCAAGTCTTATCTCACATGTATCCCCATCACCTTCTAGTGAGTGACATAGCTGGGTCACACCATGTCAACCTTTATTCCCCGGTCGGGGATGTATCTCAACGGCACAGCGCCTGCCTGGTAAGCTCAAGGCGCTGAGTTCAGTTCCTAACACCAAAAAAAAAAAAAAAAAAAAAAAAAAAAAAAAAAATTTCCAAGAATCCGTAAGCAAGGGGAAGCGACATCTTCGTTGAATAAATGTTGCACATTGCTTTTTTTTTTTTCTTCCCCATATGTCTCCCTATTCAGGCTGTCCCAACAGCAGCGCAGGTCCCGGCTGCGAAAGTCTCCTGGGGGCTTTGCAGGGCTGCCTGCGGCTCCTCGCCATCGGCGGCAGAGCGGTAGATCTCATCTCGGTACAGCAGGGGGCGCTGGGAAGTTTCAGCGACCTCCAGATTGACTCCTGTGGCCTCGTGGACAGGTAAGGGCCATCTGCGGTCATATTAGCATGTCTGTCTTCAAAGCTAAAAAGTACACAGAGAAAAAAGAATTCCATTGTCTAATAAAAAATAAATTTAAAGATCTAGGTAGGTAGCTCATTATCAAGGCCCTGGCTCAGCCCCAATAACCCCTTACATTGTATTCTCTCTTTCACTCTTGCTATCTTTCTTCAGGGAGTGAAATAGTCATATTTACAGTGAGATTTTGAAAACTGCATCTGTAGTTGTATACATAGCGTTTTTTGAAGTGATAGTATTTTATTAAGAATGTTAACTTAAAATGGTCCCAGTTTCGAGGTTCACTGGGCAGGTTTTGCCAGCATGCTCCTACAGTTGGGTGATAGGTGGGGCACAGCGGGGATCCTTAAATTCCTCTCCTTTCAGTCTGCTGGGGTGGCACCGAATACCACCTCTGCTGCAGGGCAAGTAAGAAATAATCTCCCTGTAGAAAAGTGTAAAGCGCAGAGATTGATGAAGACATGAGCATGATGACAGAAGAAAAACATTTTAATGTTTAAAAATTAAGTATTGTAAACAGAATTTATGGTACCAGTTGTGTTTTATCTCTCTAATGACTCTGGCTGAAAATAATCAGTTGATCATTCCTGGAAAAACAGTATTTCCTTAGTTTCTTCCCCTTGATGTCTGCTGTCAGCAGATAAATAATGCCAGTCAATTATATATATCTATCACTGTACTTATACATCTATACAATTTTGTGCCAGTTAAAAAGAATATAAAACTAAAATTTAATTAAGTGAAATAAGCTAGATTCATAAAGATGTGTTGCAGCTTTTCTCTAGTATATGGAATATAAAAAAAAGACATGAAAGTAGAAGAGAAACTATTATTAAACAACAAGAAGAGAATAAGGCTGAGTAGAGGAGATGTAAGGGAGGGCTATGGGAGGTTAATATGATCAAAATACATGGATTTATGAAAATACCAATGAAACTCAGTATTTTGTAACATTGATAGCCACTAATAAAGCATTTTAAAAATTAATATTACAGGCTAAAAATTTTTATCTACATCTGGAAGATCTTTTAGAGCTTATTATTTGCTATGAGACAGTGTCTTTATGGGAGTGACAAAAAATAGAGAGAGGGTTGCTGCCAGTTGCCATCTAATAGCAAGGGTGTCTCATAAAACTACCTTATCCTCTGGATCTGGCCTCTGGCATGATGCTACTTCTGGTTCTTCCTCAAAGTCAAGATGACATTTTCAGTGGATTCAGGATACCCAGGCAGCTATGACAGCACAACTAAAGATACTCATAAAAGAGAACTTCCAGGCATTGCTTCGGAAAGTGGAAAGAATAATACGATAAGCGCATTCAAAATGAGGGGGATGACTGGCAATATGTCCTTTACTACAATGAATTTTTAAAAATTTTAAATGTTCACCATAATTTTCGATCACACCTCATATGTTGCTATGTATATGACAGATGTTCCCGTCTTTCTCCCTTCTCCATCTCCCTCTCTGCTTTCCTTTCTTTCCTTTCTTTCATTTCTTTCTTTGAAAAATCTCCACAATATAGTAATTGAGCATAGAAAATATTTTGATTTTATATATACAACTGACTTTGCTAGCCACGTGTTAAGTTAATACTATGTCATGAAGTCCCAAAAGAAAAAAACTAAGTGTGCTAAAAGCTCAACTGTCACGGGTACATAACAATCAGCTACATGCTAATAAAAGCATTTTTTAAAAGGCACCATTATTATCAGTAAATTTTGATGGTAAGCAGTAATCATTGATAATGTGGAATTTTCTTGTGCACACTGTAATTTCACTTCCATCTGCTTTTAGTAAACGAGACACTTGCTTAATGATAACTGACCATGAGAAACCACCATTGTGTCTGTTTTTATGCAGGTGTTTGCCCAGCTACTGTGAGCATGGGGGCGATTGTTCCCAGTCGTGGGACACCTTCTCCTGTGACTGCCAGGGCACAGGTTACACCGGAGCCACCTGCCATTCCTGTAAGCCTCACACCTGCTCTGCTCCTTCCTGCATCTTTATCATTTCCTTGTAATTTCCTTCTCCTGAGTTGCTTATATGCTTCTGCACATTTGCAATTATGCAGACACAAGAGAGGAAGTGTTTTAGCACCTAATCAACTCTAGTTTATTCTTAAGCCAATTTAGTTCTTTTTATTATTTCCTTAAATATTTATTTAATCTGCTGTGCTGGATATTGAGGCCAGGTCCTTGTAAATGCTAAGAAAGTGCTCTACCATTGAACTTCGCCTCAGCCCAATTTCATTTAGTACCAGGCTGTCGAGGCCACCCATGGAAATACGCGGTAGTAAGAAGTGTAGGAAACAGAAGAGGGTAAGCACTGGCAAAATACCCAGAGTACAATAAAATATACTAAAGGGTAAAAGAAAAAATTAGATCAGCAGTGCATGTGTCTTCTAACCTTATACTATTTTTTTTTTTTTCGAGACAGGGTCTGGTCTTGAACTTGCTTATGTAGCCCAGGCTGGCCTGTAATGAACAGCAATCCTATGTCAGCCTCCTGAGTGCTGGGATTACAGGCGTGCACCACCACCTGGCTAACCTTATATTATATTTTACTTAATAACTCCTTTATATGTGCTGCCATGTTGCATCCCATGTCTGATATATTGCACTTAATGCATGAGTCTTGTTAGTGCATTAATCGTGTTATTCATTGTAATAAAAGTATAATGCCAAAAAATTCTGAGGGAAAAATATCAGATTAAATAAAACAGTATTTAAATTTCAATCTGATTTAATGATTTAATTGATAATTGTCATTTTCAAATATGTCCACCAAATAAAGGTAGAATTTCACCAAGCCATCATCACTAATCATAAGACCAGACTGCCACACCTAGTTTTGATTGGGCTATTTTTGTTTTGGACATGCTTATAATTAATACACATAGATTGTCATTCAAAAAGTCAAACAATTCATATGCTGCAGAAGTTCTCCTCGTTACCCTCTTCCATATCTGTTCAATGTCCACCCCTACTCCGTACCTCAAATGTAATAGTGATTACTAATTTGAATGAATCCTACCAGACTTCTATAAGTATGTGTGCTACTGAAATAACTATATATGAATGGAAAAAGATAAAGAACAGGAAAGCAATCTACTCCACTTAGGTTTCCACCTGTTAAAGCAACACGACTGATTTGGACAATTCTTGTTTGACAATCGGCCAAATATACCCTAAGTACATTTCCTTTTGAACAAAACTGTTCTTTGAATCTCCTATTTGGTGAAATGAAAGAAAAATAACTCGCACACCTTTCCTTGGGGTTTTGTCTGTTAACTGAGAATATTTCAACCTGGTCAAGAAAAAAGAAAATCACATCTTCTGGGGGCTCATGCAGATTGCAGTCTCACAGCGGACCCTCTCAGTGGAGTCCTACAGACCAGGCCTGCCTGCATCAGCCCATTTTGGCATCTACACAGGCAAGACTGGGGAGGACAAATAGAATAACAGATGAAGTATAAGGACCAATAAATCATCATATGGAAAAGGGAAGAGGACATAGTTATGCCATTACAAGACAGATATTCTTATATTGACTCAACTGTTTCCATTTACTTTCATAAATTTTTATTGAAGAAGTGTTTTCAAATGCTTAAGTCATGTCTAGGAAAAAACTCAGAAAGGAATAGCACTGGCTTGGGACACTTGAAATGGAGTCAGGAGGCCACTGTGTGTCAGATCTCAGACAGGCCTGCAGCAGCCTTTAGTATCTTTAAATGGGTTCTACCTGAAGGTCAGCATGTTACCCTGCCAGTCTTCCTTTTAAATTTATACTGCAGATTAATGATGTGCATCAGTTGCAGGTGTAATTTCATACCTTGGTAAACATTTTTTTGCACAAATAAAAAATAGTCAATTATATCAGAATAAATTAGTATTACATAGGTACATCTCTCATTAAAATATTGTCTCTATTGTTTTAAAATTGAACTACCATGAGGTGTCATTTACGAACATGGATGTTTCTTTTTTAATCAGCTAATTATTTTTGGTGAAAGGAAGTTGCTGGTTTAAAAGTTCATCTTTTTAAATTGCTCATTTGTAGTTATTTTAAAGTAAGTAATGGGTATAATTACTGTATTATTTTAAAATAATTTAAAGTACACTTGTTGGATGATATCAAATTATTTAAATAGGTTAACATTAATGTACTGTAGATATTCAGTTATTGCCAGCAGAATGAAGGTTTCATCTTTAATGACAGCACTTAATTTTAACATATAGTTAGTTGTCATAGAGTCATGTATCAACAGCATGTAAGATTCAGTTTCATGGGTTTTCCTAAAATTCCTCTTCAAATCTTTTACACTGGGCTTCAAATCTTTACCATCTTTTCCTAAAAGAAAAAAAGAAAAAACATTTACACACAGAAAATACATTCCCTAGTCATTGCCCAAAGACTATTGAAGTTGATATTATGACATTCCCACTGTAACCTCATCTTCATTATTTAATCACCAGTACACTATTTCCTTCTTTCTCAAAGTAGAAATACCATATATACCAAATGTTTATTGAGCATTTTCATAGCACTGAACATTTAAACTCATTTCAATTTGGTAATTTCTCTCATCATTTTATTTTGTTATATTTATTTATTTATTTATTGGTACTAGAGATTGAATTCACAACCTCATGCTTGCCAGGCAGGCACTCATACTGCTGAGCTAAATCCCCAGCCCTCTTTCATCTTTTTAAATACAAATAAAAATATCTTTCTATCTGAACAGATGTCATGTTATACAAATGAATAAAAATGATGTAATATGTATCGTGTGTCTGGAATTCAAAAATAGAAACCTTTTAGACATTAATGAGAAATGCAGAGGGACTCATTCCATTTCTGATGGATAATGTTCTTCTACAGCTGTCTACGAGCAGTCCTGTGAAGCCCACAAGTACAGCGGGAGCCCTTCCGGGCCTTACTATATTGATGCAGATGGGAGTGGGCCCCTGGGACCATGTCTTGTGTACTGCAATATGACAGGTATGTTCACATTCATTAGACTTACATGTCTGCCCTGTATCTATATGATCACAGTAAACTCAGAAGGTATTTACCTAGTTGATAGCCTGCGATTCGATAGTTGTATAACACTAAGCAGAAGTAGTACGTGCATTTTCATTAATCTTCTTGTTAATAAAACATTCTTGTATTTCTTGCTTACCTGGGCTGGATAATAGGCAAGATTTAATTTTTTGCTAGATCTTCCCTGTGACTTCTACACTTCTCATATTTACGTCTGCTCACATGCAACATGATAAATTTTTAATTCTTTAAAAGTACTACGAAATAACATGCATGCTGGTATTTTTTGTATGCTAGTATTATATGTACCTTTTAGATAATTTAGTGATTTTAATGGTATGTAATTTTTCATAATCAAATTTGACTATTTTTATTATTTGATATTATAAATCATTCTGGTTTAGATGTTATTATAAATGAACACAGTTTGATTACAGAAGATTGATGAAAATTCCTCTTATATAATTAAATTTTTCCAGAAATTTGCTGTCATCTGTGTTTTCCAACTCTCTGGAAAGTGGAAATTGAGAATAAATAGTTCTCATTTAGTATTTCAAGAAAAGATTTGAAAGTGTCATAAGTCAGTGCCCAAGGGGTCAACAACAGAAACAGGAAATAAACAAATGAAAATACACAGGAATTCAAAAATGCTTTAACATAGATTGCCAAAGAGTCTTAAATGGAAAGCTCAGAAAATTAAGAAACATCTACATAGCAATGTGCCCAAGATAATGAAACACTGAAGTATGCCAAAAAACAATGATTCTCCCCAAAACTCCCTGAATCAGAGTGAACGGTGGATGGGCCAACAGGGTTAGCATCAGCCTTGTAGCCATTCACAACTTTCCTCTTCTTCAGATGGGTTTTTTCCATAAAGTAGTGCTGGAAAAAATCAAAATCAAAAAGTCACAGCCAGGAAGGCTCTTAGTCGTTCACATTATAAGACGAAGAAACCAAGGCCTAGTGAAATTGATTAAGGAAGTAGCCAATGTCAAAAATGCAATTAATGGTAGAGGAATCACTGAACTCTCATCTCTTTCTCCCTAGAAAAAGTTAGCTTTTCTTCAGAGACTGGACAGCTTATAACCAATAAAATATTACCTAGTTTCACAAATCAAACAATAGCCTTTAGAAAAAAATGGATTAGTTAAAATACTGTTCCAGTAGCTCAAAGATATGTATCTGGTAACAAAAACCAGTGGCTTCCATCTGGCATGCTAAGGAACTTAGAAGTCATCTTTTCATCTTGCCAAGTAGAAGATCAAGCAAAATGAAGTTAACAACTCTTCCTAGGTCAAACAGATGCAGTGGTACAGATGCAGTAAACCACTATCCCCAAAATTAGAAAAACAGGCAGATACGAAGATTCACCACTTAGCAGAGCAGATATCCCTAAGCAGAAAGCTTTATGGGAAACAGAATTGGGATAGGAAAAGCTCAGCTGTAATTCACAAATAGTTGAGGCTCAGTGGGCACGAGTGTGAGGGTTTAAAACTCCACGGGAACCCAGCTACAGCAGAGCCGCCATTGTCTTGTGAGCCTTACCTGTCGGGAACTTGACTAGGTTCTCAGAGTGAATGTGAGAGAAAACACTTCAGAAGGGGAAGATGGAACCATCCTGAAAAACACAGAACATTGTTCTTAACAAGGTGTCCCCTCAAAGGAAAACATTTTACCAAAGCCTAAATTATTGGAATTATTACAGGGCCTAGCCAACTTGGGAAAAGGATGATATTTAACAGCAGTCCCTTGCAGCCATCCCATCCCACCCAAGGGTGATGGGGAGGGGTTGAGAAGCGCTTCCTGCCTCCACAGTCCGGCAGGCAGCACAGGCCGGTAGCAGGCTGCCCCTCCTCCTGCTTCCTGCGTACTTACGGCAGCTACTTCAACCAGCACATCATGCTCAGCTCTCAAGAAAACAAATCGCAAGACATACTAAAGGAAAAAGACAGAGTCTGAAGAGACAGCAAGCATGAGAAGCAGATTTCGATATGATAGGAATGTTGGAATTAGCAGACTGCAAATTTAAAACCACTGTGATTAATATGCTCAGGGCTCATAGGTAAAGTAGACAGCATGCTAGAATAGAAAATCAGTGTGATCAGAGAGACAGGAATTCTAAAACTGAAGCAAAAAGGAATGCAAGAGATCAAAAACACTACAACAAAAGTGAATAATGTCTTTGATGAACTTAGGAGAAAGCATCTTTAAGAGGGAAGATAACTTAGGGGAAATGTCCAATGCTGTAAAGCAGAGAGAAAAAAATGACTGAACAAAAGCCAGAAGAGAATATCTGAGAAGTGTGTACAACTACAAGAGGTGAGGCCTGTGTGAGAAGAGAATATTGAAGGGAGAAGCAGAGAAAGGAAGACAAGCAACCAGGAGCAGAATTGTCCACAAATTAAGGTCAGCCAGGGCACAGATATGCAAAGTTTGAAGGACGCTAGGACAGGATAAACACCCTCCCCAAATAAACACCTTCCACCCAGGCATGTCCATTTAAACTGCAGAAAACCAGGTAAAGGAAAAAATCTTGAAAGAAGTCAAAGGAAGAAAAAGCATCTCATCTCAAAGAAGCAAAGTAAGTCTTATATCTGACTCATCAAAAACCATGCGAGGAAGAAGAGAATGGAATGGGAGATTTAAAGGATGGAGGGTTTAAAAATGCAGCAGGAAACCCCCACCAATGTAGAATTCTATACCTTGCGAAGTTGTCATTGAAAACGGAAGAAGAAATACGGACATTCTCAGACAAGCCAAAGAGTCAATTCCCCGCAAAGTGGTAACAGTTCTTAATGTAGATGTTTCTAACCACAGAGAATTATAGACCTTGACGAAACTTTGTTCTCTTTTTTCTTCTTGGGCACCTGAGAATAGGTGGCAGATTTCATATAATTTCTGAGTAAATTTTATTATTTAAGTACTGCTGATTGCAACCAAATCGTGAAATTAAACTAGCTCACTTTGCTGAGTTAGTTACTCATTTGAGCCACAGGGAGCTGTATATGGATCTCCTACTACTCAGTTTCCTTCCGGGCCCAGGAGAAGATGGACCGTGCTGGACATAGCTGACTTTTTTTTTTTTATTTAAGAGAAAAAAAACCACACATATAAGAAAGACAAAAAGCAAAAGAGACAAACAAATGACTAGAGTAAATGTACAACAGTAGCATTACAGGTTTACAAGACAGGATAATAGAAACTTGACAATGGTTGCAATATTGCGTATCATTATCTTCAAAATGTTTGTTTACATTAACAGATATAGACATGTAAAATTGATCTAATCATATGAGTATTAACTGTTCACAACTGACTTGACCCTTGGCTCTGTCTCTGAAACTTTCCCAGTCAGAGCCCTTACAGTGACCCTCTCCTTAGGTCCAACTCATGGTTCACACTCCAAGAGTCACTACTTAAAACTTTAGATCTGTTCCTTTATGATATAATACCTGGGTTACATTAGATGCTATTTGAAGTCCTTCCCAGTTCTAGTATTCTAATTTATAATCTTAAAGGAAATCATGAATTGAGGGAAACAACAATCATTTCTGCTCTTCCTTGGGTCACTTAGGGCTGATAATAAATAACACAGGCAGCAGTGACTTAAATGGCATTTTATATACAGGAATGCACATCCTATCATGTCCCCAAATGACTATTTTAATCTTCAGAGATAGTTTTATAGATATTTTCTCAACCCTTCCTTTTTCACTACTGAGGACATTTTCTCTTATTACGTTTGAACTATGCATGACAACAAATCTATTAAATTGACCACCAGCCTACAGATGAACCACTGGACTTTCAAATTTTGACAGATGACCAAAGATGGCATGTGATAGATTATCTTCAATGCCCATATTAGAGTTCTGTCAGACTTCTCTGTATGTGATTTAGTTACTAGGAGAGCCCTAAAGGTGAGTATGTAGCTGGTGGTACACCAAAAGTAGGACCAGGTTTTTAAAATTCTAAAATTAAAGGAAGTGCAGTTAGAACATTATTATGGGAAGACACCCCTGGGTTGAAATTGCTAGAGGAGCCTTGGGAGCCTCCTTTCTAAGTTCCAGGACCCCAGTGGTCATTTAATTTTAAATTGCTTTAGTTATTTAAACCCGCAGGCTCTCTCATGCTGGCGGCCCCTTTTTGGGTATTGTGCTTTGGCTCCTCTTTAGTGGGCCTAGATTTGTTCCAGTTGCGCTACTGGCCCCCTTGTCCTTCTTTGCTGCTTTCTCCACGTTTGGAGGGTTGCAAGTCGCAGGAAGGTTGCAGCCTTTATCTCAGGAGCATTTGGCCCCAACCATTAAATTACTGAGATATGAAGGAGGGAGAATAATTTCTCAGTGTGAAACCTACTACATTGCTTTGAGTTTTAATTCTTAACAATGCATAACCATAGAAATCCTTCCTAGTAGCTCCAGTTTGGAAAATTCCTATGTAGTATGTCCTTTATATGAAATATATCTTGTTGAGAGGCTCCATGGCCAAATAGCAGCAATGTAGTAGAATTAAGGTGTCCTTGAGCAACTTCTTCTCTACTGAGTCACTGCTGTCTCTGCAGCTGGGGAGTGCTGTACACTGCACACCATGAAGGCCACTGCTGGAAACACTGAGGAAGCCCAAGTGTGTTTCTTCTCTTATAAGACCATGCGATTGATCAAGTTGACAGAAATACATTAGAAATTATGTGATCAGGCCAACAGATGGTCAGGGTTATATCAGAATAGCTCTTTTAGAAACTCAAGATATGAGTCTTCTGTGCTTGCTCACTGGTAGAAAGCTGATGCAATTTAATTTAATTTAATTTAATTTAATTTATTTATGTTTGTGTTTTTGAGACAGGGTCTCACCACATGGTTCAGGCTGGCCTTGAGCTCACTTCTTAGGCCAGGCTGGTCTCGAACTTGCAGCTGCCTCGGCCGCCCGAGTGCTGGGATGACAGGCTTGTGCCACCACGCCCAGCTGCAATTTTATTTTAATAAAGTCATTTCTTGGTTTATTTCGTAACTATGTAGGTCACGTCATCCCAAAACACATCTTTTACACATTTACATGGTAAGAGAAATAGACACTTATACAGATCAGGAAAATATTGATTAAAGGAGAAACGTACACTCACACTTTAGCATTGTTCTTATGTTGATGAACAAAAAGTAGTTTTAAGTAGAAAGTTATCACATATACAATATATTCTTAGACATGATGTCACAGACATTTAATCATCAGTTCTCCCAAAACAGTTTCTCCTTGAGGCTGAGTTCTGGCTAATTACATGGTTTTACAGATCCAACTCCCAAAATTCTTTGTAAACTCTCAGTTCTACAAATTTGGATTTGAAACGAAGTGGCTTCCTTTTTGCAAGCACTGGCAGTTCAGCGATGGCTGTCTTTGCGGGGTTCTGCTGGGCTGACTCTGGAGCATGGTGGTGCAGCCCGAAGCCTGGAAGCTGGGCGGCGATTCTCCTTCCCTTCCCCGCAGGGCACCTCAGGAACCTTCATGAGCGAGCAGCAGTGGGCTGCGGCAGACCCTGGCAGGGCAGTGAGGGACACGTGAGGTCAGAGATGCGTTCCCAGGGGCAACAGGCCAAGGTCAGTTTCAGGAACTTAGCTCAGACCCCTGGGTCTCCAGGACTCTGCCTGTTCTTGACTGGATAATCAAGCAATAAAGTATGCCTTCCTGATAGCTGGTGAGACATGTGTGTTTTGTTTTGTTTTGTTTTGTTTTGTTTTGTTTTGTTTTGCTTTAATTCAGGGAAATTTTGCAATAACATTATGACTTGCTTTTTGCTCACAGCTTGGGTACAATGGCCAGTTAGGCTGGGCTGGGTCTAATAGTTCGTCCCAGCTGGAACCAATAATGCCTCCTTAGTCTCTGTGTTCTACCTTTAACTCTACCTGTCAATTTTGGCTTCCTCTTTAGATGATCTCAACAACCCCACTATTCCCACTTGGGTCTAAGATGAAATCATCACTGGAGTTAGTACAAGAGATTTTCTGCTGGCTTCTCGTTTCTCCCAAGCGGCCCAATGTAATGTCTTAATCTTCAGAAATGCACACTATGTTATTATGCTTAGGAAGCTCTGCTTGCAGCGTAACAAGCTGACTTTTCTCTATCCTCCCAGGAGTTCTCAGTTTCCTGCAGAACCCCCACTGCTCCCCAGCATCACTGTCTTTTTATCAATAATAGTTAAACACGGCTTTGTCTTTCTTTTGTTTAAAATTTAGCATCAGAAACAGTACGTGCTAGCAGCACAATAAATAAAGCCCCTCTTGAGTTTCACACTTAAATTTTCATCTCCTGTTTAATCTTTTAATTTAATCTTAATGAAATCTTAATCTTTTATCTTGATTTAATCTACTATTAAAATGAGCTGACATTGCTGGGGTACGGTCAGCTGTAGTGTGTCAGGCAGAATCAGGGCTGTGCCCCTGTACTGCCTGTCTCAATCTGCATTCCTCCGGGCCAGTTTACCCCTGTGGAGTATTCCAGACCGTGCTATTCCCCATGCCAGAAGTTTGCTGCCCCTTCCTCCCCCCTGGATGCTTCTCCTTTCACCTTTAAATCTTCCCCATTGTGATGGACCTAGGCAGTCCCCACAAGGTCCATGTCAGGGAGTCTACCTTCTTTGGATGTCTGTCAGTCAGTTCCATCTACTTAAAAGAGCACAGGGTATGTTCCATTTCATTTCTAAGTTGACTTCCAAATTCTAAATCTGTTGCTTAGCAGATGTGGAAATTTGGGTTATTAGTGTTTCTGAGTCTCTGTTTCCTCTTCAGAAAGATTGGGCCCCTATGTGATTTCCCACACGAATGAGATAGTCTACAAACATGAATGAGGCCGTCTACAAACGTGAAGTCAGGAAGTGGGAAGTCCCCATTGCCACCTCGCCAGGTGTTTATATCTATAGCTTGGTGATTTGCTAGTTCCTCGCTGTTGAATTATAATCACTGAGAAAGATAATTATAGCAGAGTAGACAAGGATTGTGGAAGCAAAATAAAATGGCCAGTTCCCCAGGTAACAGAAGCTAAAAGGAAACAAGAGGCATGGAGTGACTGTCTACAGAACCACAAAATCCCATCATCGAGTGAGTGAGTGAGTGAGTGAGCATTCCACAAGGATGAGAGTTTGGCTGGAAACCACACAGGTCAGCGGGGACCCTCCCACAGAGCTCATATTGAGTTAATGAAGTTGCTAACTTTTGACCTTCCAACTTTACTTCTCGGTATAAAGATTTTTCTAAGACAGCAAAAACAACCCATTTTTAATTTGGAGAATGGAAGATTGAAAGTGGATATAAAATTAGTTTTAAAAACTACTTTATGATCAACTTAGTATTCCTTTTCTATGCATGTTCAATACACAAGTGTTCCTGATCTGCATATATCATAGCTACTATGCTGCCATTGGAGAATCTTAAATAGAAACTTAATGTAGGTAAGTATCTAGAGTGGACCTAGTATTTCCAGAAGCTCCTAGTTAGGGTAGATATGAAATAGGAGGATAACACAGCCTGCGTTTCCCTTATAAGAGCTCTGACCTGCTTTGCCTTACCAGTTGACACAAGCAGGGTAGGAGAATTTTAGTCTTGTACCTGCAACACTGAGGAATGAAGTGATATGAGACTTGGTAATTGTGCTGATGTCTGCGTCATACACCCAGAAATTGTAATTCAGTT
>RJWM01013553.1:0-52852 GCA_004363535.1 Dasyprocta punctata
CACAACAACCCTCACTACAAAGGTCCTGGCTCTTCCTCCCAAGTCAAATATTTATCCAAGAAAGTTCTCCCAGAAGGCTGCTCACAAATAAACTATACTGATGGACAAGGATCCCATCTTCCCAAAAATAGGGGGAACATTCCCAAAAACCACATGACCAAAAAAAGGCATACATAACTGAGTTTGGAATGCTCACATAGAAATACCCAAGTGTTTCCAAGCAAAAAGATTTCACAGAGCCAGAAATGTGAGCTAAATCCAGACGTCCTACATATGGGCTGAAGAGGAGGATGAGGGTGTAGCCAGGACCCCCAGGGCCAGGGAAGCTGGATCAGGTACTTCCTGATTAGGACACAAGGTCCAAAGCACCTCAGTAGAAAACACCTGTTAAAAAATAATCTCTTACCTAACAGAAACATTGCACCTGTGGATCAACCACTCCCCATACCTCACTCCTTCTCTAAGCTTCTGGTAACTACTATCTACTCTTAGCTTCCATGACAGCAACAGGTTTAGATTCCACCCACTACTGAGATCAGTGAGTATTTGCCTTTCTTTACCTGGTTTATTTCACTTAACATGATGGATAAGTTCTGACTTGGGTGAATACACTTCACAACAATGTGGGGTTTATTTCGAAGTACGCAACTAGAAGAAAGAATTCCTGAAAGTTCTTTCCATGAAGAAGTAGCAGATGTTTAAGATGATAGATAGGCTGAGTGTCCTAATTTGATCATTACAATGTATACATGAGCCAAAACATCACATTGTACCACATAAATACATACAATTATGTATCAATCAAAAGTAAAATTTTTAAAAATTGAATTAATGTATTAAATGGTTCCTGCTTAAACTGAAGCTCTTCATTACCTTTACAGACCTACTCACTAATGCTCCTCCTTGGCAAGCAGGTAAATCCCTGATTTACCCTTGTACTTCTGCTCTACCATTTGCTATGTTTACCAACAGTTAGTTATACTGGTTCCTAAACCTGCCACTGCCTGGGTACTTGTTATTCTAACTCAGTAATTTAATTTGATATTAAGGTAACTGATAGGATATGAGTATGTAACGAGAATGACTTACTGTTTCTATAGAAACAACTTGAATTCTTTAGAAAGGTTCAATAAAGGTGAGTTACTAAAAATATTGCTATCAAATTAGCCACAAGTTACAAAAACCATAAAAGGATCAGGGAACCTTAAGACTTTGGAAGAATTTTGCAGTTAGACTGCTTAACAAATAAACTATACATTTTACTCTACTCAAGTTCCTCCAAAGAAGGTTGAAATCAGCGACAATACATTATGGATATGTAGAAATGCCACCTTAGACAGCCCACACAATATGTGCAAATGAAGGTCTATTTGATATGTTAAGATAAAATAGCTAGGCATAGTGGTGCTGGCCTGTAGTTCCAGCATTCAGGAGGCTGAGGCAAGCAGATCACCATGAGTTTGAGGCCAACCTGGCCTACATAAGTGAGTTCAAGACCAGCCTGTACTACATAGTAAGACCCTGCCTCAAGAAAACAACAAACAAAAAATGGGCAAAATAAATATGTAAAATGTGTACCTTTTTAATTTCCCATATTAACTCATACAAAAAATCTTTATTCAGAAAGTGAGTGTAAAAATGCACACAGCTGAATCAGTTTTTAAATGGAAGTAGGAAAAATGTGTTGTACTAAGTAGATTTCTAACCTAGACAAGTTTTGGCCCAATTTTAAATCTAAAAAATAAGGGAATAGACAAGATTATTTCTAAGGATGCTTGTATTGGTATATTTCACACTGTTAGTTTCCTCCCCTAAGAGCTGTTCTATTTGGAAAACTACTGAAATAGGGGTTAAATCTAGGTGACGAATCTAGCCTTCCCAGCAAAGTCTTTCCCTCTGACTGTCAGTAGCCAAGGTACAACAGCAAACAGCAAAATCACGTGGGAATAAAAAATACTCAAGAAAATTAAAGGACTAACTTAAACCCACTAGTCAGGGTACACAGTGTTAAGATTGAAAACTCAGCCTGGTCCCCAGCATTAACTAAAGCTTTTTGTCTCTTTTCCCCACTACAGTAGTGCCAATTAAGAACAGAGTGTCAGCTGAGAGAGGTGTATAATAGAAAATGCTGACAGATTCTTAACGTGAGCAGCTAGAAGAGAGTGGCTTTAATCAGATGTCTGGAAGCAAATAAATTTTTAAGGAATGAGGAGAAAGAGAAAATCACTTAGCAGAGATGAAATGAACTGAGCGGGGGATAGGAAAATCTGGTGTGAGAATCCTGAGGCTGGCAGAAAGCAGAATGGTTCATGCCAAAATCGAGGTTCCTTCCTTTAAACCCCACACCAACCCCTCCTGACTGGCAAGTCCATCTCTGGCCAGCCAAAGTCCTGCCCTGAAGCCAGCGGCCAGGTGCAGATATCTGTCCCTGACCCCTTTCTCCGAGCATGGACCTTTCTTCCACAGAGGAAATGCTCATTTGATAAAGGCATTTTTATCATAAAGTCATATTTAACATAGCACCTTCTGAAGTCTCTTCAGCATAATAGGCAAGGTTACACAAAATAAAGGAGATGTCACTGGTGAAATTTCAAGGCCAAAGACACTTTGAATGCCATGGTGCATTGTAATTACACTGAAGTAAAACAGGACTCATCTCTGATCCTACCTTGGAAACTTGCCCTTTAAATTTTTACTATAGAAAGTTTTAAATAAGCCAGAAGTAGAAAGAATAGGAAAACGAGCCTCCACGTAGCCATGCCCCGTTCAATAACTACCAATATATGGCAAATCTTGTTTTTTCTACATACCTCTGGGTTCCCTTTTGCCTCCACTAGGTTATTTTAAGGCAAATCCAGGTGGCAATTTATTTCATCCATAAGTATTGTGATATATCTCCAAGCCACTCCCACATGTCATAACCAGGCGTGGTGCTACACACCTGTAATTCCAACTACGCAGGAGGCTGAAGAAGAAGGATCAGGAGGTCAAAACCAGCCTAAGCAACGTATTGAGACCCTGTCTCAAAAAATAAAAACAGAGAGACCGCAATGGACCCCAACATTTCTTAACATAACCACAGTATCACTGTGATACCTCCAAAAATAACCACAGAAATAATAAATTAATCATAAAATGTTCAGTCAGTGTTCCAGTTTCTTTGGGATATTTCTTAAGGCAGCAAGGGTCAGATAATTGAGAACAAGCCAAGAACACTACTGATTGAGGGTAACAAGAAACTCGGAGGCTCATACACAGTTACATCACAACATTTCCTAAGCCAACAGCCAACCCACCACCTACCTCTCTTAAGTGTTCCTCCATCCCGCATCTCAAGTCATTCTACAGTGGTTTCTCCTCTTTGAGACCACAGCACATGGTGATTATTTTACAGCAGAATGCTTTGGCCTAAATGAAAAAACAAAAAGTCACAGGAAGACTCCATTTTAATTCCCACAACACAAAAGCAAGTTTGGATTTTGTTGCCCCAAAAGGTCAGTATTAAATCCATCAGAAAACAACAAACAGAACTATTCGAAGTGGCCTGTGGCACCGGCGATAGAATCTGCCACTAACTGAGGATGTAAAATAAATGGTGACAAAGCAAAGGGCCTTGTGTTGAACCCCAATTTACCTTGAGCAAGATGCCTGAATTATTTGTACCTCAGTTTCCTCAGATGTTAAATGAAGTCTAAAACAGGTCAATATCTCATGGCCTGACCTTGAGAAGTAAAGAAGACCATGTATGAAAAATACCTAGATAACGAAACACCCTGAATTTAGGACTCTTAGTGCTAAAACTGGAATAGTACCAGGCAAAGCAGAACAGATGGTCTCCTATAACAGAGTATCTGGAACACAGAAAGCATCTAATAAATATTAATACCTCCCAGTGGTTGGAGCAATTAGTGTTTTCATTCCTAATCAAAGGAGGTAATAATCATTAATTTCCCAAACAACTCCAATATAGAACTTACTCTGTCTCTGACAATGACTGCCCCAAATCTGCAAGCACAGTCAGTGGTCCCTGGGGATGGGCTCCTAATTCGTGGTTTCCACCAACTGTGGAGCAAAATATTTGTGAAAACTTTCATCTGTGCTAATGGAATTTCCTTGTCATCATTCTATAAAAATAAATTGTATGACAAATAGTATAACCATTATTTATATAACATTGACATTGTTTGGAGCATTACAAATAATGTAGCCATAATTTAAAGTAACCAACAGGATGTACCTAGATTATATGCAGATTCTATTCCACTTTTATGTAAGGGACTTGAGCATCTGGAGATTTTGGTATTGTCAGGAGGTGGCTGGAAGCAATCCCCACCCATACCAAGGGACAACAGTAATCAAATACATTGAAAGGGATCCTAAGGGTCCGCTTCAGTGCATTTTATCTATAGTTTCCAAACTTAATTGAGCATCAGAATTTTCTGAGGAGTGTCCTTAAAATGCAGACGCTTGAGCCTTTGGGATTCATATATTTTGGTAGGAGTATGAGAATATAT
The DNA here is from genome assembly GCA_004363535.1 of Dasyprocta punctata. NCBI lineage: Eukaryota > Metazoa > Chordata > Mammalia > Rodentia > Dasyproctidae > Dasyprocta > Dasyprocta punctata. The sequence goes on from RJWM01013553.1 coordinate 4,515, forward strand.
ATTCTTATGAAAGTTCCCTGACTGATTCTGATATGCAGCCAGTTCTTGATTAATTCCAAAATTTTTTCTAATCCTCAAGTTTTAAAATTGTCTGATCATAAATACATATATATGTATATATGTATATATATATGTATATATATATGGGTATATATATATATATATATTTCATGAAGGCCGCTTGTCTAAGTATTGAAGCTTCCAAAAACTTTACCTGAGTGTTGTGGGAATATTTTATAGGGTTCGGGGTTTTTATTGTGTTCTGTTCTGCTTTTAATTGGGTAAAGATGCAATCACACCATCTGCTTCTGAGCCTCTGGCAGACCCATCCAAGGAGACTCAATCATATTAGAGAGAATGAGGAGCTGAGTGCCTGATTCCTCTGACAGGTGACATGGCTCTGTCTCGTTCTCAAGCCTGTAGCGAAAGACTGGTTGTGACATCGCAGACAGGGGAGAACATTTCAGCAGCTGCCCTGCGGTCAGGGAGATGCAGAGGTGTGACTGATTTATACCCGGTCACTACGGCAAGCCAGGGGCAGTGCCAGAAATAGGACAGCACCTCCCAAGTGGCAGGCCAGGGTCCGTGCAGCGTGGACACAGGGGAGATGGCAGCCAGGCCCCAGGTCGTGGTAGAGAAGCAAATGGACCAACTTACATTTAAAGGTTCATAAATGCTACTCCAAAAGGAAAACTCCCCCTTTCACATTCAATCAAGCCTAAACCAAAGCAAGAGAAGAAGGAAATGTTATTTCTTTTCATGAGATGAAAGACAGCTGTATTGACTCACTTCCTGTCAGTCCCACAGAAGGGCTTGTTTTTCCAAACCACTCTTCATGCTGGGTCACAAACCACGCTTCTCAGAAGGCAGATTAGGCCGATAAGGTAATGGTTGATCCCTAGAGCAGGTCTAGAAAAATGATATTTTTCATTTTCTTTCTAACACCATATAATATTTGAGCTGATTAGATTTCTGAGTACATGATTCAATGCAGTCACTTCAAAGGTATTATAAAGTACTAAATGTCACTGGAGGGCCTGAAGGAAAAAAAGATAATTTCTTTTCCCCAAAATTTTAACCCATTCCTAAGAAATAATTCTGTTTAGGCTGAAATTGTGTGTAGTTATATGCATGTATATATTTCTTTTGAAAATAATATCTCTTTCATGTCTGTATTTCTGACACGTGTGTGGGTAATTGATTCCTTAAGGGTAAGAATCAAAGCTACTGTAACACACACCCTTTAATCGACCCCACTATAGCATTCCACACTCACGGCATGCAATGTTTTGAAATTGTTCAATTATAAAAATAAATATGCATATTAAATAATTTATATATTTAAATATTTTTAAAGAAATTATGGATTGGATAGTAATAAGAAAGCATGATGGACTGTGGGCATTTAAAGAGGGAAACTCCCAATTATTCACCTTTTATACCTCAAAAATTGAATAAAATAATGGTATAATTCTGGGTAAGGATTTCATGCTTGTGCATGTTCTTAATGCTTATGATAGACATACGCTTGCTGCATAATCTGAAAAAAATAAATATTGACAGAACTAGAAAATATGAATCATAGTCCACAAACACAAGTGTGGTCTCTTTTCACTGGGTTGATAAAATTTTTACCACAGCCTTTTCCCTGTGCTGGGGACACAGCAATGAGAGGACAGCAGTCCACACCAATTAGACCCATGCTTACTTCTTAAAGCACAGTAGTGATCAGCCTACACGAGCCAGTGTTGCACCTTGAAAATGAAGTTGGGACCCTAGGCATAGGAAGGAAGTGGGAAAAACAAAGGGGGAACTTGAATATGATGAGACAGGGAACAGAAGAAAGAATACCAGCAAGAGATTCCCAGACACCCATCTGAGGTGTAGCTCATTCCCAAAGAACACGACCCTACCTGTGGATGGCCATGAACACAAGTGGTGTAACACAACTCTCTATTCTTTTCTCTCAGTCATCTTTCTGATTATTAGGAATTCATCAGAAGACCTTCCAAGAGTTCTTGCTTTTTCTGGACCTTTCCATTTCTATCAATTCCCCGGATCTACTTTTGTCTCATTTCTTCCTTGAAGACAGTTTGCAATGTTCTCGAGATCATGAATGCCATTCAAAGGTGTTTTTGTCAGACAGGGGAAGAATACCACAGTTTACTGTATGAGAAAGCTTAGTTTTTTAAATATCTTTTGGAGTTTATAGATAAAGACAAATCTGTATTCTTACTGAATAATTCCTGTAGGTCATCTTGCATGCATGTTAAGCAAAATCACTATTTTTTTACCATAACTAACAAAGACTTTGCACTAAAAAGAAGGGAAAAAAAAACATTCCATCCTTCACCAATATCCAACAGAAAATGAAAGAGATGGAAGTTAGTTGTCAGCTTTGTACTCAGTGCTTTATGGAACAGAATTGGTTAACACAGTAGCATGTTCTCAAGAAGCCTAGTCCAGTAGAAAAGATAGACACAAGTAACTAGCCACAATGCGAGTGTTCTCTTAAAAATACACATCATGGTAGGAGCTCAAGATCGAATGTGATTATTACTGTCTGAAGATATTTGAAAGACTTCATAGGTGACTGACGCTTCAACCAAGCCTTCAAATGTGGCCTGGAGACAGGCACGTGAAAACATGGGAGGGAGAAGCACACATGCAAAGTGAAAGGCATGAAATCACAGGTGTGGAGAATCCTGTGCCTGTCCCAAGCATAGATCAGGGAGGGCAATAACAGTATGCAAAGATGGCTGGGACCAGCAGAGACATAGTCATGACTCTATGCATAAACTGCTGATCCACTGCTACCCTATTAAAAACACACTGTCTCTTATTTGCTCTTTATTTGGGGTTTTTCTTATAAAAAAAACCTATGACCTTTTTCTTGCTGAACTGAAGAATATTTTTCTGCCCCACTCTTTGTCTACCCCTCCGCCCCACTTCAATCAATGAATTTAAATTCCACATCCACATCCTTGTAAGAGGAGGTAGAAACAGGGTCTCTCATTTTTTATTTTTTCCCCTCAATTTGCCAGTGATGAGACTGGAAGAAACTGCTACTGCGATAGGTATTGATGCCTCCTCTTCCTTTATATTCAGTTTCCAACAACTGCAGCCAGAAGCCAATAGCCGAAGAGCAAGGACAGGAATAGACAAGCATCCAGGTGCATGAATGTTTATGCTGGTTCAATATCTGATATTCTTCCTTTTCTTTCTGAAATAATGGTATTTTTGCCCAAATCAATAAGCTTTGGTGAAAGGAAAAGGCTACACACAGTACAGAGTTAGGTACTAATTGGAGGGGGCAAACCGATGTTGATTGCAAGGTCCTGTCAATGAAACAGGGTGCTGTTCTTATGAGATCTAATCACTGCTGTTTTCTTGCAAAAATATTTTAAATTTAGGATTAGGGAAATGAAGGATTTTTTTTTCATTATTTTGTGTAGCTCCTTCTTCAGACATTCCATACTTTTCCACTGGGTCCTAATCTCTGTTTGAACTTCTGGAGGCATCGTTAGGGAATAAACCCCAGGAGACTACGGTGAAAGCTATGGTACAGTATGTTGCTTTGGAAACTCGACCTTCCTATTATTTCCACAGTGGATTTAACCTTGGACCAGTGGCATTTCAGCTGGCTTCTGATTTAAACAGAACTCACTTAAGCAGGTGAGGGAGCACTCTTGTTTTCCTTACACAGTAAACTAGTCACATAATAATTGAAATAATTTTCATCAAGGAAACTACAATGCTTTGAGGAAAAATAAAAAGGAATATAGTATTTAAAAACTAAGATTTTAGTAGCTGTTGTTCTAAGGTTAGCAAACAGCTACTAAACATCTCTTGGAATAAAGAGTTGGGGAAAAACTGGAGATGGCAAAAAAAAGTTTTAAAATAAGAAAGACTTTGCCTGCTATAAAAATTGTTGAACACGGAATCTCCCTCTCTTGTCTCCAGCTCAGTTAAATGCATTTCCATTTTATCTACGAATGTTCCTCAAATGAATGTAAAAGGTTTCTGGATTCCACTATTTTTCTTGGTAGTTTGCTTTCACATGAAATATCTCTTTGCCTATCTAAATACAAGTAACAACAAAAAAGACAGAGGTCCTTTCAACATGCTAGCTTTCTAAAATAGCAATGGACATAGCAGACTGTCCAGCCAGCTCTCTGGAGACATTAAGGGCCAGCAGTCCTAAAATAGGCTGGAAACTGCTACCTTCACAGCCGTAACTCAGGAAACATTGGAGTGCTGTAAAATAAAATCTTATAAATGCAGAAAGCAGTCTATTTAATCATAAGTGATCCCTGTAATACTGCGCAATTCTGAAGTCTCGAAATAGTCCATCGTAAAAGGCTCACTTGATTCTGAAGTAGGAATATCTTGAACTAAGAAGTAGCCTGGAATCACAAGATCAGCACTGCCTCCTCATCCCTCACTGACTGACAGTCTGAGCTTTGCTTGTATAATGAAATAATCACAAAATATTTCAACTCCAGGAAACCACCAGGGAGATGATAATCCAAGCTCTCAATTTACAGGTGAGAAAGCTGAGTCTCAGGGAGACTACGAGGCTTATCCCAAACTACCACAAGCTAAATCCCCATTTATTCAGCTCTCTTTAATTAGTTACAGAAAATACAGTAGGAAAGAATACTGACAAACTCCTTGTCCCTATTTATTCATTCAAGAAGTATTTATACTCTGCTATATGCCAAAAATAATGCTAAAAATTTATATCTACCGGAGAAAACAGATAATACAATAAATATCAATATCTTCTTCCTACTTTTAAAATAAAATGCTGAGAGGTTTCACTGTCAACATAATATATGCCATTGATAGAAATTTTAGGGCCGGGGATTTAGCTCAGTGACATAAGCACCTGCCTGGCAGGTGCAAGGTTGTGAGTTCAATCCCCAGTACCAAAAAGAAAAAAAGAAATTTTGAAAACTACCAAAAAGTTGAAGTGAGAAAAAACAATCTCCAGCAACCAAAAGAAAGCCAGTTTCCACATTTGATGCCATTTCTTGCCCATCTTTTTCTTAAGCATTAACATTCACTTATTCTTTGATTTTATTCTTTCAAACAGTGGTGCTTGCCCTGCATACACAATTACCTATTCTACCTTGTAGTGTACACATTTCTTCATAGTATCAAAGAGTCTTTGGTCATCATCATTCTTCACACTTGCAAAATATTCCATGAAGTGGATATAATTAACTATCATTATTATTTCCATTTTAGAGAGAGTACACATTTATAAATTATGAGCATCTTTTCAAAAAACATTTTAGGCCAGGGATTTAGCTCAGTGGCACAAGAGCCAAACTGGCAAGCATGAGGTTGTGAATTCGATCCCCAGTACCAAAAACAAATTTTCTTAAACATTTTATGAATAATTGTCACTTCATATTATTCAAGAGGATTTAAGGTAACTACTAAATTTCTCAAAATGAAGGTGGTACATATGGAAAAAGGGCTAACTCAGATCATGGAATTAGAAACAGCCTTCTAAGGGAAGTGGCATCTGAGTTAAACTCAAAGGATGAAGATGAGTTGACTGAGCAAGAGGAGACAGGCTGGGGTGCATAGACCAAGAGGCAAAGAGGACAGCATGGACAAAGAGTCAAAGGAAGCAAAATTGTCATGGAACTAACAGAAGCTGGGGTAGACCGGAACAAAGACTGAGAGATGGAAAATTAGAGAAAGAGACCAGATCTCCCCAGGTCTGTGACCTTGTTGAATGGCTGGATTTTATCCCAGGAACAGTAGCATGCCATGGGCAAATAAGCACAGATTAAAATTTCAGAAATGATATGATCCATTTTCTAAATCTGGACAGTCCTGCTGGTTGGTGGGAAAGGAAAGATTGGAATGGCTTGTCTAAAGACAGACAAATTTTGAGGGCAGTAACCATAATCCAGTCAAAAGATGACAGTCATTACAGATAGCTTTCACTTCCCTCCTACTGTAATAACTGGAAGGAAGAGAGATTAAAAGGATGTTGGGCACCTGAAATGGAGTGAAACAGATACAGGTAGCAAAGAGATCTCAGACCATTTAGAATCCTGCCTCAGAATACTGTTAGGATCTTTTACTTACTTTTAATATGAAATTAAACCCAAAATACTCAAGAAGAGAGAGAGAGTTAGATCTAACAACTCCAGGAGAACTATTTGCCCACAAAAACCTAACCATGAATAGTTACAGCAAATCTATTCACAACTGCCAAAGCTTGGAAGCAACTCACATATCCGGCAGTGGGTGACAGAATTCATCAACTATGGTACATTCAAAAAAATGGAATATTATCTAGTGTTAAAGAGAAATGAGCTATTGAGTCTTGAAAAGATGTAAAGGACTCTAAATGTATACTGCTAAGTGAAAGAGGTCGACTCTAGCTACATACTGTATGATTCCAATTATGTAGCATTATGGAAAAGGCAAAACTACTATGGAGGTGGTAAAAAAAAAATCAGTGGGTTCAAGATGACAATGGTGTGTGGTGTTGTTTCACGGGTTGTAACAGACATATGACTCTGATGAGGGCCCTTCATGATGGCTGGGCTATGTATGTGTGGGGTCAGGGTGTCTTTGGGAAATCTTTGTTCTTTCAGTTCAGCTTTTCTGTGAACATGACACTGGTCTAAAAGCAATCTGTTAATTAAATAAAAATTCCAGGAGTAGAACTGGCTTGAAGAAACGCTGAACACAAGGGTTCAGCTGACATCATAAGTGTCAGGCTTCTCTTGCTCTGCACTTCCTGGTTCTGTTGCCTTTCTGTCCTGACTGCACATGTTAGCATGATGCCTGCAGCAGCCCATTCTCCCTACCCTCGCGTCGGTAAAACCAATGGAAGTGAAGGTCTATTCTGAAACCAGAGGTCCTAGGAAATAATTCAGGACATCTTATGCATGACAATGACTCGGAATTAACAGAAACAGGTCTAGAGCAAAGGTCATGGATCAAATCATCTCTCCTGAAGAGATGATCCCCCAACAAAATCTGGGGGCTGCTGCAAGAAGTAGAGTCAACAGCCAATGGACAGTCAAAAATAATAACAGCCTACTATACATTGTTCATCTTCTAACTTGGAAACCCAAAGTAGAACTAAAGAGAAAGTTTCAGCAAGAACACTTGGATAGAAGAGAATTCAAATATGCAGTCAGCTCATATCACAAATGGCAAGGGAAGGGTGGTAGTCAAATTTTTAACAACCCAGGACATACAGAGACTGACAACTCCAAATGGTTGTCAGCTGATACGTCTGTCAGAGCATATCAGCCTGCCAAAGGAGGCTGTGCAATTTGTCAGGTTAGGAGAATGAATCTGATACTTAGGAGTCTCCAAAGTAAACAAAACAGAAAACTTTAGAGAAAAGGCTCAAAGAAGGAAAGAGGAAAACAAAGAGGAAAGGACAGAAATCATCTTGCATAACTAATCCTTTTAAATGACTTTAAAATAATCCAAATTGAAGATGAATATAGCCACAATAATTTATTCCTATCATCCATTGGTAAATTCCATTCCTTTTTCCATCCTTTCATTTTCCTTACCAATCTGGAAATCATATAGGCCAGACACAATTAAGTAAATAAGAAACGAGATGAGAATTGACAAAGACTGATGCCACCCTATACAATTCTAGTTTCCCAAGCACATATTCACAGGGAACAAAGAGTGGGGAAATGATCCCCTGTAGTTTGTATTCCATATACCACCCCTGCCAAATGTTTACACATGAAATAATATCGAAATCGAATTTTGTTAAGCCATATTTCAAAAGCAGCCCAAACACAGATCTCCCTTGTAAAGGCTAAATTACACTTTGTCAAGCAAATTGAAATTCTGTGTTTTGGCCACCTAATTTACAGAGGGTCAGTGTATTGTATAAGGGTACAATAACTTCTTACAGAGGGCTAACCCACATGCCTCCTGGGGTGCTATTAAAGAGAAAGGACATCAAAAGAAGAGGAAAACCTGTTTTCTGCTCTCAGGGAACTCACAACTCTATCAGGGACTCAAATCCTTTAAACAGATGGAAGATTTAAAGAAGAAAAAGAAGCATAAGAGCAAGGTGGAGGCTAAGTGATGTGATAGAGACCAGGAGGAAAAGGCTTTCTGTTCATGCAATGCTTCAGCAGCCTTGGATGAAAGCAAGTGATGAAGGCACAGCCAGCATCCACTCAGAGGTCTGGCTCTAAATTACCACCAGAGACTGTGGGCTTTAATTTCAGGCCTGCCACTGTCTCATTCATCCACCTTTGGCAAATCACCTCACCTCTCACTGCTGCCCTGCAAAATGGGAGTAGCAATCAAGCCCTGTTCTTCAGAGCTAGTAAAGAATAAATAATAAAGAAATTGAAGACTCAGTAAAGGATGAGGACCTAATAAATCCTGACTAGTTAGTAGCCAGCCCTAGAAGGAATGCTACGTGAGCATATGGTGTACGAGGTTGGAGACGGTTATGTATCACCAGTTTGGTTAAATTTGTCAGGGAGGTGAAAGAGTCCACTTACACAGTCTGTTATTAATTACTGTGAAGGATCTTTGTGACATTGAAATGCAGATAATTTCTCGGATTAAGAGCAGACATCTGCCCCCATTGTAATATGAGAGCATAATTTTGTCATCAGCAAAATCATGTTTTTCTTACACTGAAATGGAATAATAAAGTACTGCAATTAAATGTTTTGACCAACACAGTGATTAAAGCGATATTTATGCTGCAGGATGATTACTAAATCAACTTCAGTGCTTTCATCTTATCGTGCGAGTCATATGGAGGAGAGGTGAGTTTCTTTCTTAGACCAATTAACTTTTGTTTTTAAAAAATAAGAACTTATTTTTAAAAGTATGTTTTCTGGAAGTTATGTTCATATTGCGCTGATGTTCAACCTTTCCTTTATCTTTGTTGTTGATGGTGACAATATTAAATATGTATAACAGAATGTCTTACGTGTGACGGGAGTGAAGAATGACAAAGAAACCATATTCATGGAGCTGTCACCCAGCTTAAAGGACCTAAATGTCACCTCATGCCCTCTGTGTGCTTCTTAATCCCAACCCCTCTGCCACTCTGCATTACGCAGTAGTCAATTTCTTGTTTGTCATTATGGTTTCACATATGTGTGTATGTTTCTAAGAAATACTGCATAATTTTCCACATTTTGGGACTTTGTACAAAGGGATTATATTATATGCACTCTTCTACAACTTGAATTGGTTTGGGACTTAGGGGGACTGTTTTGCCTGTTTGTGTGTGTGTGTGTGTGTGTGTGTGTGTGTTTCACTCAAGTTTGTGTCTTTGAGATGCATCCTTGTCCATACAAACACCAGTAGTTTATTCATTGTCATTGCTGTGCAGAATCTAGGCAGTGAGTATTCATTTGTACCTATATTGCTGTGAATGGCATCTTTTCTCTGGCTCCCAGAGAAGGTATATTAGAGCTTCTTTACAATACTGCTTTTTAGATAAGACCCAACCAACAGTGGGGCCAGTTTAGTGAGTCTCAACCAACAGTTTAAAGTTGAATACAGAGGAAGAGAAAGAAATGGGCCTCTCGAGAGCCCGCCCCACTGGGTCAGAGTGGCTCCAACCAGAAGACAATTAGTCTGCCTTCAGGAGGACTGCATGACCAGCACAGACTCCAGGAAGAGAAAGAGATGGGCCTCTCAAGAACCTGCCATGCTGGATCAGAGTGGCTCCAACCAGAAGACAACTAGTCTGCCTTCCAGGGGAAGGCACAACTGGCGTGGACTCCAGGAAGAGAAACATGCGCCTCCCATATGCCTACCAGTGCGCAGGCTAAGAATCAAGGACGACCCCCCACACACACCCCCTATAAGCAACCTGCTGGTTCGGAGGTCTGGATAAATTCCTAGCAACTAAGGTACATAAAGCAACTAAATGCTAGTATTGTTTTGTTGATTTTGCAGGCCTGGGGCCAACAGCCTGAGCATCTCTTTGGAAGATGACAGTAGGCAATTTAGCAAATATGGGGAATTCTCTTCTGTCTTGTCTTCGAGGCCCAATGTTGTTCTCATTGTTTTGCTTTATTCTGATTAATTTTTTTGTTTTATTTTATTTTCTGTTTTTATTGGTTTTATTGTGTTTTGTTTTTGCTTTAATTTTACTATACCTGTTGGAATGGTCAACTATTCTGAAAATAACAAGATATACTATGGTAGCTATTGTTTTCCTAGTATCTTTCTTTGAAGTTCTGTACCAGTTCTACTGCTTTGCTTAGATCGACTTTGTTCTGTTATGGTTTATTGGACTTTACTGTCTTTAAAATTAAAAAATAAATAAATAAATAAAGTTGAATGCAAAATATCAGAATGTAATGCAAGTCAACTGGTAGATACTGTTTTATGAAAATTTTGTGTTTCACCTTGCTGCTATATTACATTGTAAAATGTATTTCTCTGGCCTTCTGGGCATGTCTCTGTCAAGAACACCTAAGGAACAGGGCCCAAGGGCAACCTGGGCTGTGCACAGGACTCACCTGCAGATCCTGGGTCAGTGCTCACTGCATTTCTAACAAATATCCAGGTAACTATCCCTAGGCTACTAGTCATCTCCTAGTAAGCAAAGTGTCTAGGTTAAGGGAGATACACTGGTTTACAGGATAGACATACCATCTTTACTAAGGACACTGTTCCCAAAGTTGTTGGGCCAATTTTCAAGTTCTCACTCATTCATATTTTCACTAAAAAAAAAAAAAAAGTACAGGTGCCCCCTTATCCATGGAGGATACATTGCAAGACCCCTAGTGGATGCATGAAAACACAGAACACCAAAGTTTACATATATGGTGCGTTTCTCCTGTATACACATACACTAATGTAATGCCTTTTGCATCTTTACTAAGCACTTACCATGCATTATGAATGTAACTTTTGCAGTTTAAGGTAGTACAGCAAAACCGGCATGATATTTTTTTTCCTTCTTCATTAACAGAAGATTCATTCCGACCATAGAATGTAGCAACCTCGGCATATGATTCCTTCCTTTCCTTTGACAGAGAACTTTCACCTCTTCACTTAAAGGGAGCACTCAGCAGCTTCTGTCTGGAATATCCAAATTGCCTACATAGCTATTTTTTGCTTGTTAGGGTCATTATTAAGTAAAATAGGGGTTCCTTAAACATAAGCACCATGAGCTGCAGCTGTGATCTGATAACCAGCTGAGGTGATCACTAACCTCAGCACCACAGATGATGTCGTTGGCAATGTGGCTATGCTACACAGAACGGTGAGTCACATCCACGGTGAGATGGAGCTGACTTTATCATGAAATTCAAAACAGTGCGTGATTTAAATCTTACGATTTGTTGATTTCCATCATCTTTCATTTAATACTTTCAGATGATGGTTGACCACTGGCAACTAAAGTCATAGAAAGGGAAACCATGGATAATGGAGACTACTCTCTTGACAAACCTCAGCTTGCTGACTTGACAAACACAAAAGGGTATCTCTTTTTAGTGCTAATTTACCTTTCCCTAATCAGAGGCATATTTTGGTAAGATTATTGGATATTTATTATTTTTCTTGAACAAAGTGTTTAACCAAATCTTTTGCCCATTTTTCTACTTGACTTGTCTTTTTTGTATTGATTTATAGGGGTTTTATAGCTCCTGGACACATCCTGCGACAGTTGCGTGTATTGAAAATAGATTTTCTTTACTTTCTTCTGTCATTTTCTTAAAACAAAAAGACCACTGAGTTGTGGTCCTTTCCTTTTGACAGTAGCCTCACCTGTGCACCCAGAGGTCATGAGGCAGAGACAAGACAGTTTCTGACTGAGACAGGCAGCTTGTCTTCCAAGGTAAGGAACAGGCTTCTCTAGGAGCCATTTACTACGATGTCCTGCGTAATGAGGGAAACTGAGAAGGACTTCCAAGCGAGGAGCCCCCGAGAAGCTGTGTAAGCATTATGGATACAGAAGTAACACCAACAGAGGCATCAGCAGAGCTAAACACTCCAGACAATGCCTTTGGAAGGCCACAGAGCTAAGTGTTGAGTCTTCTCCGTGGTGTGTGACCCATGCAGTCACACCAGGTCCCTCCCAAGGTTTCAAGCCATGCTGTGGCCATCTTCACTCAGACTGGATAGGCAAGGACCTGGATTCAATTCCCAGCACTGTTTTTTTCTTAAAAAGACACAAAAGAATATCAAGAACATATACTAATAAGAAATTCTCAGTACTTTTTTAAAAAGAGGTCCTGCGTTTCTGTAGTGCCAAGAGCCCCATAAATTTCATAGCTCTTGTTATGGTGGTCTGGGGGAGTGGGCTGCGTATCCTTGATTATAGGAAATGAAACAAGGTGGCCCAAAGAGAGACTTCAGAGAATAGAGGCACTCCCACCAGATGTGACATGTATCTTTTTAAAAGGCATGATATCTATGAGGAATATTCATTAGCAAGCCATGAAGAATGTCTCCCACTCTCATCAAGAATGTATATATTCTAAAGCTACCCGTGTTTTTTATTGATCTAAAGTGTTTGTTGATACACACTATGCAAGTGGGCTGGAGAGACGCTAAATTTTGTATTGATCCAAAGCTTCTTCCAATTCCAGGAAAATGCTTTTCTCTCTCAATACCTTCTTAGGTGTGGATCAAATAGAGAGGCGACAATGGCAAGCAGGGACTCCAAGAGTAACTAACTGGGTTCATAGCCTCTCTATAATTGGCCAGTTTCAAGATACTGGCTGAGCCCTAGTTTTTCTGTTCTTTGGGGTATTTTTTAATGTGTAAAGTGAAGCATGGCTGACCCCTTGACCTTGCCTCCAAGATTCCCTCTCTGGCTCATTGGAAGGTCTCTGTCCCCGTAATTGGCTCATTCCTTGCTGACCTTGTTGCCATCCCTCCTCCTCTGCCTCCCCTACATAGCCACCCAGATGTCTGTGTCTTTAATGAAAGGGAAAAGCACTTCATGCAGGGGACAGTCTCATGGGCCCTTAACTGCAAGACTCTGGAACTGCAATGCAGAGGGCTGAGTCTCGGTGCCTGAGTCTGCCCATCTGTATAATGAGGATAATCAAAGAACCCCTTTCGCATGGTTGTTGCCAGGTAAATGAGTGTTATGCATTGCACATGGAAGATGATACTCAAATATTTGCTATTATTTTATATCCCCAAGGGATAAGAATGAAAACAAGCTTTGTTTTGTTTTGCTTTTTAACTTGGCCTTCTCAGACTGTTAAAAAGCCTCTCAACTCATCTCTTAGTTGGTGCTCTCACCCAACCCAACTTTCACATAGCCACCATGGAATACAGATATAATGGAACTTTGATTCATTAAATCCCCTAATTGAAACCTATCAAAGCTCTTGTCACTTAGGATGACTTCTTAGCTCCTTGGTGCTACATCAAATGCTCTTGGTGACCTGGCCTCATCTTCTGCAATGCGTCTCTCCCCACGGCCAGCCTGGACCTTGATCCAAGGTATCCAACTTCTTATAGATCCTGGGAAATGCCAATGTATTTGCCACTGTTCTATCTTTGTTCTTCCTATTTCTTCTTCTGGAATTCTTCCTGCCCCCAAGCTGGATAATTCCAACTTAGCCATTATACCTCAGTTCAGGGATCATGTAGTGCAGAAAGCCCTCCCCTAAGCCCACAACCAGCTGGACCTTCCCTGAGATCCCCCAGTGCCATGCACAGTTCCCAAGCATTGTACAGTAATGTGACACTAAGTGTTGACACTTCGGAGATAAGACTACCTAGGTTTGGCTGTCACTTATCTATGACATGGCTCCGAGGAAGTCCCTTAGACTGCTGTGCCTACTTCCTACCTACAAAACAAAAATGACCAAAGTACCTACCTTATACAGGTGTTGTAAAGAGTAAATTAATTGAAGAACATAGCATATGGTATGGAAGAGAGTCAACACTTAATAACTATTAATACTGTATTATATTTGATTTTGTTTATGTGTCCCCTGGACTCCTGACCCTAAGCATTATTTCTTTTTCACTTTTGCTTATTGTCCAATACTTAGCAAAATGTCTAGCATTGTTTTTCTTCTTCTTCCTGAATATGCAATTAAAATGCATTTACATCCTCCTTTTGCATCTATCCATTCGCTTTCAGTCTGGAAAATGGAAATAGAACTGGCATCTATTCAGTGAAATGTGAGTATAACATACTGTACTATCAGGCCCAGCATAAGACACCCCCAAGTTTCAAAGACTTTCTCTGTGCATGTGGCTAAAGACAAGGAACTCCTATCCTTGCATATGGATGTGTCAAATGATAAAAAACACCAAATTCTTGGATCGTCCATGGGGGCTAAGCTGCCTCAGCATCAACATTGAACTGAAATTAGGGAAACAAGAAATAAACCTTTGTTGTGCTAAACTACTGAGATTGTTGTTATCATTATTCACCTTGACTAATATTTTAGGTGTTAGTGATATACGTGCACCATTGCTTTTAGTAGCAGAATTTGTAATAGGCAGATCTTGGAAACAACCTAAATGCCCATCAACTGAGGAATAGATAAAAAAAAAAAGATATGATTTTTTATGCAATGGAGTACTACTTAGCCATAAAGAAGGATAAACTGGAGACCTATAGGTAAATGGATGCAACTTGAGACTATACCCATTAATGAAATAAGACACACATGTATAAACATCGTATTGTCTCCTTAGTGTGAGAAACTGAAGAAACAGCATATGTATATGTGTATGTATATGTACATTAAAAAATAGTTAAGATAGTTATACTAGCTGGGAATTTAGCTCAGTGGCCTAAGCACCTGCCTACTGATTTCTCTGAGCTCACTGAAGAGAAAGAGCTGTGCCAGTATTGTTCAAATAATTGAATGCAGATGTCTTGTGCTCTGGGTGAATGATTTGGGAATGACAATGCACAATGTATGTACCATTGTTGCCCCCTGATTGACATGTTTTGAAATCTTGTTTTAGTTTTATTTTCTTCTTCTTCTTTCTTTTTCTTTTTCTATTTAAAATAAAATGGATTTTTAAAAAAATAATATTCTAGGTGTTCAATTAAATTCTGTTGGAGTAAATGATTGAATGAATAAGTGATTAGGTTCAAGAAATAACTGAGAAATACTTAAATAAATTAGAACCCATGAGCAAGAAAAGTGAAGTTAGGAATTTTTAAGAAGATGGTTTTAAGAGGTGGGGAAGCCTAGAGACAAAGATGAAGAGGAAAACAAAAACTAAGTGAAACAACCCTACTGCTTCTGCCCCTGCCCCACTCAGAAACAGAGTTTACTTTTCCTACTGTTCCCTGGCTTCTTTTTGTCCAACAGCCATTAAAAAATTATAAACAGAAATGAGTTCGAGATGAAGTTTTTGCTGCTGCTGTACAGGTTTCTGGCTCCTGAGATAAATCAATATAGCATTGAGGACACCAGGGTGAAATGATTGAGGTCCTTTAATAAGTATATATAGGCAGGTTCTCAAGGGGAAAAAATGCAGCCCTGGAGTTTAATCTCTCCTATTTTCAGATGATATTGGAAATCAGGTAACTGGTAATGGACCGTGACCATCTACTGTTCTTGAATGATAATATTAACTCACCTGTTTGCCATAAGGCAAGAAAAATCCAGAAAGGAAAAAAAGACTTCTCCAAAAGGGAAATGAATCTCCACAGGGTCTGAGAGCATTGTTGAGTGTAACCGTCTGTGAATAAATGAAATTCTAAGTTTGTCAAGGACACACAGGAGAAAGAGAACAGAGGAAATCAGAAGGATGATTCAGTAGGGCCCCTGAGGGTCATTCCACCCGTGCTGACATCAAAATGTCAACCCAACTTGCTTTCTTATGCTTCTCTAGCCTCTCCCCTTTGGATTTTGCCAAAACTGTGGGTACTGTCCTGCAGGAAGTCCAGCCAAAAAGGAGTCTACATGCTGGTCAATGCTACCAGAGCCACGTTGGACTGATAAGAAGGATTAGAAAGAGAGAAGAAATCAAAACATTTCTTAATTCTTCACTGTTCTCTCTTGAGTTATTTCAATAAAGAATAGCCATAGGATCAGTGTTAGTGACAATTCAATTCATCTCAACAAAAACTCTTTTTGGAAGTTTGTCATGGGCCTTGCATTGTGCTAAATGGTGGAAATAGTATTGGCAAATTCTGGCCTTCAAAAAGTTCATAATTCAGCAGTAAAAATAGGAGTGTATCATTAATTACAGTGAAGAGCAACATGGTTCTGATTTTAGCATGGCTGGGGGTTTGCTGGGCAGTACAGGAAGGAAGAGGGCATCAGAAAACATTAGGAGAAGACATTTGAACTGGTGTTTAAAGCACACTATGGTGGACCTCAGGCCAGAAGAAGAGGATTATCTCCTAGAACAACAAAGAAGAATGGAGAGAAACAGCAGACTCTGCTCTGGGCACATGTACAACCTGGTGTGTCTACTATGTGAGTCAAGCAAGAGAACTCAGAAGGGATAGACTTCAAAGGCAGACTCAACCAGTTTGTTGAGCAGAAAGTCTTGAATTCATGGTAAAATGTGGGCTATATCTTGACTCTTGGTTTTCAAATGGCAAGATCACTCTGACATCACTCAGACAGAACTGAGGAGAGTTGCAAAGGTGATAGATCAAAGAACTGAGTTATGGACTCTTGCCTGGACTAGGGGAATGAGAATGAAAATGAGGAGGAACGGAGCACTATACAAAATTGTTTTGTCTGTAGAATTTGAATTCTTTGTTTATCCAAGTAGATACAAGAGGAGTCATTGCCAAGCCTGGGCAACTGAGTCAATTCAAATACTGTACTGTTTCTTGCTATCAAAAGATTTTATAACATTTAGACCAGTAATTAAGGGGCCACACATTAGTTTTTTCTTCTTTCATGGGAAGAGAATTGCATCTGTGTTCTGCTCTTTGCTATAGAAACTCGACTGAATACAACACTTATGAAAGCCCTGCTGTAACTATTTCCCCATGAGTTTGTGAACCAAGGGGTTAAAAAAAAAAAAAAAGCAAAGAAATTCTACAACAAAATCTTGGTTTTTAAAGCTCTGGGACTCATTTAAACCAACTGTTGCCATGGTTTCAAGAGTCTGAAATCAACATTTCAAGGTAATCCCAAGATCTAGATACTGCTACTGCATTCAGGTATCAAGGAACAATCAAAGCGCCACACCCCATTAGCGACAGAACTCTGTTCAGGCTGTGCAAGGGCTTCAAATTGGTATTCAGCTTAATCACTGATGCCGTATTCCTAATTAGAGCATGACACCATGCAAAAGTGAGACTTTTTAAAAGGCTGGCAAATGGCATTATTTTAATAAGTCATTAGGAAATTGCTTTTTGAGGATGCAATGAAAGTACAAGTTTCTCAATTAGGGGAATTATGTGGAATTGATGAGATATTTCAGCATGCATGATCTGCAACTAGCAGTCCATTTGAAGCAGACCAAGCCATTGGGAGGGCTGGCTAATGAGATCCAGGGTGATCTGATTCATTGCAGGAGAAAAATGATGATGGAGGCTATAAGGGGAAGACGTTACAAGACTGCTACTCTCCCAGCTGCACCCATCAAAGTCTAGTTGACTTTCACCTTGTGTTTAGAACTAAGATAAAGCAGTCAAGATGGAGCAGTCTTTAGAGGATTAAGCAACCTTATTTAATGGTATATACTAGCACAAAACATAAGTGGTTATTCATTAATTGGACAACCCAATAATATTGTTACTGTGTTTGAAGATATTTTTAATTTGGAGATATTTGTAAGTTTGAAACAGAAGTGAGCTGAAAGAAGATTTAAAAAATCTGAATAAAATATCTTGTAGTCCTTTTCATGCACTGATGAAAATATTTTTGTTTGAAACTCCCACCCATTCATGTGTGTCATTCTGTCTGCAGGTAGTGGTGTGTGTGTGAAGGCATAGGGAAGAGGAAGAGCATACATCTATTACTTTATTTTTAGATTTGTCAGAGTATGGATAGCACATCTGAGGTTGCCAGCTCTACTGTAGGGAAAGGTTTAGAAATGTTTCTTAAACATTTTGGAAACTTCCTATGAGAAACTGCATTTCTCTAAGGTTCCAGTAATTTACCATTCTTGGAAATGGATTTGTACATTTGAGAAGCCAATGCAGCCCTCTTGTGCATAAGTTTCCAGGGAAATTGGTAGCCCTGCTTGAGCTCTTCAAGGGAAAACAGGCCCAGGATTTGCAATGACTCAGCAGGTTTGGAGATGCTCACTCAACCCTAATGTTCACATACTTCTTCAAAATCTCTTCATAGATCTTTACTTTTGACTCCTGAAAGACCTTGAAACTGACATATGTGTTCTAAAGATTCCCAGTTTATCTTCTGTAGCCAAGATTAATTGAAGTCGAGCAGGAACAACAGTCAGTAACAAACCAGGGTCAGATGAACAGCTCAAACTAGAAAGAATTTTATTCAGTATATGTATATAAATAAATGTATACACAAGTATATACATACACAAAGAGCATTATGCTGAGGATTACCTATAAGGAAAAAGTCTGGTGACATTAATGGAAAAAATTATAAATGATTCAGGGCCTAGAGACCAAGCTTTCACTCCCTGAAATTTCAGGACAAATATTACATTATCTATTTGAATTGCCAAAGACATCAAGATTGACTCTATTCCATAGAGAATTAAACTATGAAATAAGTTTCATAAAAGCAAAAAGATATTAATGCTGCCTAGACGCTCTGTTATGTGTTTGACACAATTTGTCATCTGAAGACACTGAGATTTTGGTCTTATATCTGAACAAAATTCCTGGAATGACTCAGTTGTTCCCAGCATGAAGGAGAACAGACACACTTTTCAAAAGAAGCAATTGATTTGTTAAAGTTTTGACATATCACAAATATCTTGATTTTGTGATCAGACCGGATGGTGATTTACTTAGCCTCTGACTTGACTGTCAGGTAATTCTCAGCCAAGAACTGTTTTAACTCTTCAGAGCAATAGAGAGGGCAAAGAGGAAGGAAACACAAAGATATTTAAAGCTATTGTGTGACTAAAACAACAGTAAAAACAAATGGAAATCATTTGATTTGTATTGTACCTGTGAGAGAAGAAACCATGGCCCCTTTTTATATCCAAATCACATAGGTCTATTTTGAGAGTTCAAAGATTTCCGTGAGGTACCTCATTCATTCTTCTCGAACAGCTTTTACTTTCAGAGAATTCAACTGTGAAACTTATAAAAATTTCAGAAACTAAAAGGAAAGTTTAAATCTGTTTTACTCTTGACTGTTTCATTATAGTCTTTTGGAATCCAGAGGCCCAAAGTGGCACAGTATGATGAAGACATGCCAGCACATAGGTTGCTACTGTGGTTACAACTCTGGATTTAAAATGCTTCTGCATCTAAGAAGCAGAATCTTTTATCTGTCTCATGCTATCAACCTTCCCAAGGAGCAAAGCAATGTGGTTATTGCTTTGGCTCCCTGGAACAGTCTAAGACCTGAGGCACTAAGAGACGAAGTACTGTATTTGGCTGAGGGATCCAGTTAGGAAAACAGCAGCAGGATCAGTCCTGATGGCTCCCGACCAGGCCTATCAGGGTCTCACCTGAGGCCGTCTGCATCTTTTAAGGTGAAACACTATTAGTTTATATCATAGTATCAAAAAAGTTACCCCAACACAACAGTTATCTCTTATCTGCCATGTAGTGTTATGCTCGTCAGTAATGGTAATGTGTGGAATTGATTCATATAACAAGTATTTCTTAAATATTATCTATATGCCAGTCACCATATTAGGCACTGGGAATCCAAAACAGATTAAGACCAAGGAGCTGAGTCTTGTTAAGGAGACAGAAATGAAAATAAGCACAATACTTGAAAGGGCAGGAAGAGAAGCAGAACAGTTTAGCAGCCTAGTGAAAGATGTAGTAAATGTGCATTAACCATGACTTCATTCTTATATTCCTCTATTCCTTTTCCCAGCGTGATACTGGGTACACGAAGGCACTTGAAGAATGTGTGCTTAGATGGATAGATGGTTGGATGAATGGATGGATAGAGTGAATGAATTAATAAATTTAGAATGAATTAATAACCCGGGGAAAAGATTTTTTGAGAGGTTGTATGTTCTTAATTTAGATAGAGGAAATCTGACCGAGATAGCTAGAAAGTACAAATGAGCTCATGGCCATGTCTGAATATTGAAAAACGCTGAATAGAATAGAATACTACAGAGGATCAGATAAAAAGAAGACCAATCAGTTCTTTCCCTGTGGGTATACAGACCCAGTTAACTTCAATTCATTCATTTATTTATTTGTGCTCAATCCTAGCCCAGCCATAGCTTTCTCAGACATAACTTTTCAGACTCCAAATCCCACATACAATTTAAGCCAGGGCCTCTGTTAGGCTCACAGAATCACATACTGTTGCCTCATCACACTGGTATCAGCTTGTTATTATACACACAAGAATTGGTATGATTTATTTTTGGATTCATTCCTGTCTCTCCTAGTAGGATATAAGACCAACAGGAAGAGTAGGGGGCCCCATCTGTTTCTGCTTCCCAGAGACAGCTCCAACACCTAAGACTGTGCTTGGCATGTAAAAGGTGCTAAATAAATATTTGTTCAGTGAGTGATGAGAAACACACCTGTCTCAGCTTCTGAAATACTGTGAATGTGCAAGAAGCAAGGCTTTTAAGAGTTCCGTAAATGTTTGCTTTTCAGAAAAAAAGAAGTCTTTTAATATGCATGTGCAGACATTGAAGAAATGGATATTTCTTTTAAGAAATATTTCCATGATTTCACTTCAGTCATATGAATCTTGATCACTCAGACAACCCCAGCTAAGGGGGTTGATTAATGTCACTGATGGGGTTCTAGGGAACCAATAAATAGCACCCCATTGTTCTTTCTCCTGGTTCAGCACCAATGGATAAGTAAAGGTGAATCACTAATAATTATGGCTTCAGGTGCCTCTCAATCTGTTACCCAGATAATTTGTGACCTTTTCCTACTCCCTCATCACCATAAAGGCCTACAAAAGCCCATCTAAATGAAAGTTGGGATTCATGGGACACATACATTTGCAACAAAGTTTCCCCTCATTTTACCTAGAATAATGCATTTAGCAAGGAAATATATGCAAGAGCTAAGGGCCTTTTTCCCTTTGAGATTCATGGACCAGTTGGATAAACAACAACACACTTATGGTAGCACCTCAGTTTACAAACTAAATTCTTTCCATGATTCTCGTTGCAAACTGAATTGTACAAGAACCGAATCAAATTCAATGGTTAGGTTCAGTGTTGACCTTATGTAGAAATTTGATTTTGTTCTCATCCAATCCAAGTTGTGATCAGAGTCATGGAAAGAATGAAGTTCATGAGCCAAGGTACCGCCATATAATGGAGGACCTCAGGAATCCACTATCATAAATGGATCAACTAGACAAAAAAAAAATCAATAAAGAAATATCAGAGTTGAACCAAACATTTAAACAAATGGACTCAACAGATATCTACAGAGTGCTTCACTTAATAAAAGAATACACATTCTCCTCAGCAGCACATGGAAATATCTAGCCACATATTAGCCAATAAAGCATGTTTAAGGTAATACAAAAAATTTATATTATCCCTACTATATCACTATATCATAGTACAGTGAAACTAGAAATCAATCCCAAAAGAAACTATGCAGATGAATGGAAATTAAATAATACATTCTTGAATAATCAATAAGTCACAAAAAAATCAAGGAAGAAATTAGTTAGACTCAAATGACAGCCAGGCATGGTGGTGCATTTTTATAATCCTAGCACTTGGAATGCTGAAGCAGGAGGATCGCTGAAAGTTCAAGGCTGGCCTAGGCTATATAATGAGTTTAGGGCAGCCTGAGGTAACAATGAGACCCTGTCTCAAAAACAGAAAAAAATAGAATCAAATGATATTGCCAGTACAATATACCAGAATTTATGGGACACAATGAAAGCATTTCTAAGGGAAAGTTTATAGCTATGAATGCCTACATCAGAAAAACAGAGAGAGCCGAATGAATAATTTAATGATGCACCTCAAGGTCCTGGAAAAACAAGAATAACCCAAATTCAAAGCTAGTATGAGGAAGGAAATTATATAGACAGAGAAGAAATTAATGAAATTGAGACAAAAAGACTTAAAAGAATCAATGAATCTAATAGCTGATTCTTTGAAAGAACAAACAAAATATACAACCCTTAACCAATCTTACCAAAAAAAAATAATAAAAAGGAAAGAAAGGGCTCAAATCAATGAAGTTGGAAGTAAAAAAGGTGAAATCACAGATTATTACCAATTACTTTGAAAAATGTGAAGATTTCAGAAGAAATTAATACATTCCTTGATACATATGAATTTCCAAAACTGCACCAGAAGATTTTAAAACCCTGAATAATCCAGTAATAGTCAATTGAATTTAAGCGGTAATAAAAAAAGGCTTACCCACTAGGAAAATCCCAGGCCCTATGGATTCGCTGCTAAATTTTATAAGAATTTCAGGGAAGATTTAATGCTAGCACTCCGCAAACTATTTAATGAAATTTAAAGGGAAGGAGTACTGCCAAAGTTTTCTGGAAGCTACCATTACCCTGATTCCAAAACCAGACAAAAATCCATCCAAAAAAGAGGACAGGCAATCTCTTTCATGAATGTAGACATGAAAATTCTCAAAAGATACTGGGAAACAGAATGTAACAAATCATGAAAAAGCTCATGCATCATGACCAAGTAGGCTTCATCTGAGGAATGCAAGGATGGTTCAACATACACAAATCAATAAATGTAATACATCACATGAACAGAAAAAAGGGATAAAAATCACATGATCATCCCTACAGATGCAGAAAAAGCCTTTGACAAAACCAACATCCATTCATGATAAAAACTCTGAAGATAATAGGTATAGGAGGATCTTATCTTAATCTGAAAAAAGCCATTTTTGATAAACATACTGCTAACATCATATTATGGATGAAAACATCATAAGAGAAAAACTGAAAGCTTTCCCTCTAAAATCAGGAACAAGACAAGGATATCCACTCCTGTTCATTATAGTGCTTCTGTTGAGTATAGTATTTAAACAAAAGAAAGAAAGAAAAGGGATATGTATAGGAAAGGAAAAAGTCAAATTATTATTATTCACAGATGACATGGCCCTCTACATAGAAGACCCAAAAAAATTTCACCAAAAGACTCCTAGAATTAAGAACCAAATTCAGCAATTTAGTAAGATACAAAATCAACACACAAAAATCAATAGCATTCCTGTACACCAGCAATGAACTCACTGAGAAGGAAATAAAGTATTAGAAAAATTAAATACTTAGAAATTAACCTAGCCAAGGAAGTGAATGACCTTTACAATGAAAGAAAGAGAACTCTGAAAAGAAGATCAAAGAGGACATCAACAATGGAAAGGTATCCCCTGTTCCTGTATAGACATAACCAATATAGCCAAAATGATCATATTCCCAAAACTGGTATATAGATTTAATGCAATTCCAATCAAAATTCCAACAGTATTCCTCACAGAAATACAAAAAAATGACCCTAAAATTCATATAGAACCTGGAGAGATTTAGAATAGCAAAAGCAATCCTGGGCAACACAAGCAAAGTAGGAGGCATCATGGTTCCAGATTTCAAGTTATATTACAAAGCTACAGTGATAAAAACAGCATGGTATTGGCACAAAAACAAACATATGGGTCAATGGAACAGAATAAAAAATGCAAAATCAACTCCAGGTACATGCAATTTTCTGATCTTTGACAAAAGGGTCAAAACATACACTAGAGGGACAGATAACCTCTACTAAACAATGCTGAGAAAACTGGTTATCTACATGCAGAAGATTGAATATAGGCCCATATCTCTCAACATGTACTAAATGGAAATAAACATGGATCAAGGATTTAAATGTTAAAACAGTAACACTTAATCTACCAGAAGATGCAATAACTAAAATATCTGAAGACATATGTGCAGGCAAGGGCTTTCTGAAGAGACCCAAAATTGCATAAGCAATAACACCAAGAATCAACAAATGAGATCATATAAAATTAATAGGTTTTTCTACAGCAAAAGAACAACCAACAGAGTGAAGAGACAATCTACAAAATGGTAAAAAATCTTACCAATTATTCCTCAGACAGGGACGAATATCTAGAATATGTAAAGAACTCCAAAAAATGAGACCCTCCAAAATAAAAGACACAATCAAAAACTGGCTAATTTAAATGAATAGACACTTCTCAGAAAAAGTATAAATGGCCAATGAATATAGGAAAAATGTACACTATTTCTGCCCATTAGAGAAATACAAACTAAAACAACACTGAGATTTCATCTTGCTCCATAAAGAATGGCTATCATCAAGAAATCAAATAATAACAAATGCTAGTGAGGCCATGGGGAAAGTGGAACACTGACATTGTTGGTGGGAATCTAAACTAGTACACCTATAGCGGAAATCAGTATGGAGATGCCTCAAAAAACTAAAACTAGAAATTCCATTTTATTTCTCTTCAGGATTATCTTCCCTAAAGAGTAAAGATATCATATTATAGTGATACATGTATACCTATGTTTATAGCAGCACAATTTATAATAGCTAAATCTTGAAAGTGGTCTATATGTGCATCAACACATGAATAGATCAATAAAATGTGGTATTTATGCACAATGAAGTGCTACTCTGCTACAAAAAAGGACAAATTTCAGTCATTTTTAGGAAAATGGATGCACTTTGAGACCAAAATGGTAAGTGAAATAAATCAGACACACAAGCTTAAATATAACATGGTTTCTCTTATTTAAGAAAAACAGAATATTAATAATAAGCAAAATGAAAGATAGCTAATAGGATATA
This sequence comes from Dasyprocta punctata, assembly GCA_004363535.1. Classification (NCBI taxonomy): domain Eukaryota; kingdom Metazoa; phylum Chordata; class Mammalia; order Rodentia; family Dasyproctidae; genus Dasyprocta; species Dasyprocta punctata. The sequence goes on from RJWM01013553.1 coordinate 29,388, forward strand.
GAAGGTAGATCTTTTGCAAATGAGAAGGAGACCAAGAGATGGAGATAGTAGACAGGGGAAGGGAAAGAAAAAAGAATTAAACTGTATTATGTACATGTACCAGTTCCCTACAAAGAATGCAATCATACATACTACAAACATACTGATTCAAAAAAATTGAGTAGAAAAGGAAAAATGGGTGGGACAAGAGGCCAATGGGTTTGTCTAAGGCCCTGCACATGGAAACAATGAGGCTGAAGAAAACAAGAAACCCTCATGGCACTTAGACACAGTACAGCCTGTGCCCAGTGAATGTTAGAGACAAGAGACCATGAAACACCCAGTGGTGTATTTTTGAATTGTGCCTCTCCAGGTGGCACAATTCAAGAATATACCACTCTGCATTCCTGATACGTACACATAGCTAATATCCAATATTTTCTTTGCAGGAGCTGTGAAATAATTTAAAAGAATTCAAAGACCCAAGCTCACACATTCAAGAAGTTCTGATATCATAATGTCCAGACAGAGACAAGAATCTGGCTATTTGTGTCCCTGGTCTGGTTGCACCCACTGCTGTCCAGGCTTCAGCCCCTTTTGGTGCCTGAAGCAAACCTCATTGCATGGACATGAAATGTAACAAGAGTACCAAAGGAAGAAATGGGAGGCCATGTGTCACAGTCACATTTGCTTCTAATTGACAGAGAATTGGTGTAGGAGATGTCCTCCTGGCTGATTGTGACCTGCCAGCATCCTATGACTCTGTGCTCAGCTCCTGAGTGCTTAGCTTCCACCCATGCTCCCTAAGGCAGGGCAGCAGTAGCCCCAGCTTCTGAACACTCTTTACATGCCATGCATTGGGCTAAGTACTTGGTGTGCATTATCTCAACTCACATGATCTGTGTGCTAGGATGTATGCTCCATCATGAAGAAGGGGAAACAAAGGTGTGTAAGGACCAATCTCTTGCCCAGATTCACATAGCTGGTAAGGGAAAGAGCTGGAATCCCCAACCAGGACACTTGACTCCAGAGACTTCCACCAACCAACAGAAGCTGGGAGAAACATCTGGGAAAGCCTTCCTGGAGAGAGTGCAGTTGGTCACCTGTCAGCTCTGATTAACACGAAGGAAAACTCAAGAGTAGCAGCATTGCTTCTTCTTGCAATGGCTCTCATCTCTAATCTGTTCCTAAAGAGAAAACTGAGAATACTTAGCCCTCATTCCAACTGGTCATGTTCAGCACCAGGGAAAAAGATCACAGAGAAAGACAGGGAGAGCTTTCCTGAGCACTTTAAATGCTTGAGGTACCCAGTCATCGAAGGTGGTCCAGCTCTCTGCATGCTTCCTAGTACAGCCACACTGATCCAGTGCTGCCCAGGGAAGCACTAGAGTACGACACAGGCGGGGTTATGGAGTTGCCCCTCATCTCACTCTGTAGAACACTTACTCCTGTACCCAGACAGTGTGCTCTAAGAACCCCAAGCCCAGGCATGGTGGCTACAATCGCAGCACTCTTGGAGGCTGAGGCAGCAGGATCACAAGTTCAAGCCCAGCTTGGGTAATTTAGGGACTTGGTGAGACAGAAATTAAAAAATTTTTAAAGGGCTGAGGAGATAACACAGTGCAAAGAGCCTTAGTTCAATCCCTAGTGCTGAAAAAAAAGGCTCAAGTAGGAAAACTGACACCCCCATTCCCCTGAGGAGCTCCCTGCAGATGGCCAGCTCCTGCTGTCCCCTATATGTGCTCCAGCTTGAACTTTGCCACCCTGCCAGGCTCCCAGATGTCACGGCCCTGATGACATCAAATGGAAGAGGAAAGAAAAAAAAAAGCCTGGCTGGGCTCAGCCAACCCACAAAGTTGTTACAGATAACAAAATGCCGGTTGTTTTGCACCATTAGGCTTGGAGCAGTTTGTCACACAGTGATGACTGGATCACAAGGCTTCTCTGGCCCCTGGGTTTCTGGAACAGAATTGTCATTATTTACCATCCACTGGGGAAAGTTTCACTTGCAACATCCCCTGGCTTCAGTGAGGATTTAATTAAGCAGTGTTTCCTTTTGTTCTGTCTTCTTTGCTGAAAAGATAAAACTGAAAAATTCTAAAACAAAACACAATTGTCATGTTGACTGCCCATTATGCAAAGAGCTTCTAGATGAAGCTTATGTTTCACACAGAAGCTCTTCACAATTAGCCTCAACTGTTAGAGACCTTGAACCTCCAAGGACTAGTGAATGGCAAGACTGGGAGGCTGGTGAGTAATCAGGAATTTAGGGAAAGAAAATGTTTATCTTGTGGCCCTTGTCACAGCTTAACACCCAATTTGGGCTAATGTCTGTAAGTGGAGAGTAGCTATTAGCAAATCAATTAATTAGGGTCTTGTTGGCTTTTCTAATGTCAACTCTAATTATTTGTTTGTTTGATCTTAGGTATCCTTAAATTATTTATAATCACTCTTGCCAAACGACCAACAAAAGATAATAAAGCTGAACGTCACAAGTATGTGGGAATTAGAGGAAAGCTTTTATCCTAACTGGGCCAATCTCAGGCAGGATTTTCAAAGCCTGAGCATTTCTTCCGGATGAAGTCTCTTATTGAAGTTAATAAATGACTAACTTTCATAATAAACTTTCAAAAAAGGAGATAATTAATTAAATTTGCTTGGGGGGAAAAATTCCTAGGTTCAAGGACACTTATTCAGAATAAAGGGACAAAGTATTTCTTTATTGTTTTACTTTGTCTTTCCAGAAATTGTTTTCTTGCATAGTATGGTTTTGGGATCCACCCTGGGAACTGGTGGAACACACTTCTCTGTGTGTCTGGGTGGTCTGTGTGTGTCTCTGTGTTCTGTGTGGGGCACGGGGGCATGGCCTTGGGTCTGTGTTTGGTCCCTCGCCTTTTCTCTCTAGCACTATTCACCTACACGGCTTCCCAGCAGCCATGAATTAAGAAGCTTTGTTCTGCCACACCCGTCTGCCATGATGTTCCTGCCCTGGAACCAGCCAACCATGGACTGAACCCCCCTTAAAACATGAGCTAAATTAAACATCTCTTCTTTTAAATTATGGGTGTTGAGTATTGTGTTCCAGCAGTGGGAAAGCTAGCTAATACACATAGGGTCTGAGAAAAAAATGCACACTTCTGGAGGGAACCTGAGGCAGACAATAATCCCTCTGCTCAACCGCATGGACACACCTAGTAGTCTCACAATCTATGGAAAAAATTAATTCTATCTTCATTGTTCAAAAACAAACTTGACCCTTATCAATATACAAATCAAGCTTATTTTTCTTGGTTCCACAGCTCAGTCTCTGCCTAATTTTTTAGGTGTTCATTTTTATTCCCCTTTGTTATAAAAGAAAAGAATCTAGGTTCCATTTTCAGCTTGAGGAAAATGGAAAACTCCCTTTCTCTAGCATGATGGAAGGTGGCTCTTATAACAAAATAATTACCTAATTAAAGTGCTCAATTGAATCAGTTACCACAAGCCCAATTAAATCAGGCTGCCAACAGGAATATATTGTACCTGATAAAGAGAGTTAGTGAATAGATGGACACAGAGCATGAAGATCACATTCTCCGTTAAACTCCGGGAAGAGGCTATTTATTACTCCTTTTAAAGGGTGCTCATCTTCCCAATGAAATATTGTTTGCTAATATGCCAGTGAAGCAACATTTCTGGTAGTAAGAATACTAAATATCTATGTGCTAATTCAGAAGCCCAAGGTCAGGTGTTTACTGTTTAAATGAACCCCTAGCCATGGTTTTATGACAATAAATGTAATGAATAACCAGTTTGTCATAAAATCTCCTTGTCTCTTTTCCTTCATGTGGGGTTGAAGGAATGCTGGTCATTTAGTGCAACTGAACAATTAACAATGAAACTTAACTAGGACAGAAATGATGGTTCTCTTTGATTAATGGAAAATATCAGTCCATTTCTTAGCCAGCAAATCACATTTCTTTGAAGTCTGTGATGTTTCCTCATCATGCTAACAGAGAAAGCTTTTTATTCTCACCTCATTCTTTTCATAAGGTAGCATCCAGGGGTTTTCTCCTCTTTTCTACTTTTGATCTCATCTATTGAGATTTGCCTGAGCACTGAGGCAAGCCATATCCAAGACACCCACAATTTCACTCTTGTTCTATAATGGTTACTATACCAGTGGAGGAAGTAGAATATAGAACACAAGAAAAGAATACAAGTAGTCCCCAGCTTGTGATGGTTCACCTTATAATATTTTTGGTGTTATACTACTGCAAAAGTGATATACATTCAGCAGAAACCATGCCTGGGACATTGAACTTTGACAATTCTCCGAGCTCTCAGTAGGCATCTAGTACTCTCTCATGATGCTGGGAGCCATAGATCTCATGAGGGTGGACAACTGGTTCTCCATAGGGTAATGTGTTGCTACACTATTGTGTTCAGTAGGTTGAGTATAAGAAAGGCATTTTCACTGTGTGTTAGTACCCATTATCTGACTCAATGTCCCTTCTCCACCATCCTTCCCAGGCTCCAGTAATCACTATTCTACATTGAGATTGACTAAGTTTCTACATGTGAGAGAGAACATGCATTGTTTGTCATTCTGGGTCTGACTTATTGCGCTTAATATAATGTCCTCCAGTTAATGATAGGATATATTTTTTGTGACTTATTGTGGCTTATATCTAAGCATACCCCCAAAAGTCTCATGTGTTCATAGGTATGGCTTTTGGAGGTGACTGGATACAGGGTGTATGAATTTGGATTAAGAGTATATGATAACTAAATTAGTCTACTGATTGGTTTAGCACAGTTCTGGGTGTGGATAATGGGAAGGCCCACCCCGGGTATGGGTGACACCAGCCAAAAGCCTGATAGTCTGCCTTGGATAAAAGGGAAAGGAAGGCTTGCTCCTTTGATGCTTCACTGATTTCTGCCTACCCTGCCATAGACTGTTTCTTCTCTGCAATGCCCCTCTGCCATGCCACTCTGTCTTGGAGCCAGCCAACTATGGACTGAAACCTCTACAAACTGTGAGCCAAAATAAAGCTTTCCTCCTTTAACTTGCAGTTATTTTACCTCAACAATGAGGAAAGTAACCAAGATATGGTTATAAATAGATAGATAGATAGATAGATAGATAGATAGATAGATAGATACACACACACACATACCTCCTTACTTATACATCTTTTCATCATTTATGAACTTCTAGCTATTATGAACTTCTAGATTCCACTAGTAATGCCTATGTGATCCATATACAAGGCATACTTGTATTGAAATGCCATCCTGTATTTCATAAACATGTGTAAATATTATGTTAATCATAAAGCTGCCTTCTAAAGTCAAAGAAAATACTGGTCATCAAACTGATTTTAAAGATGTTTAAAGAGATGGAAATGTTAACCATCTGATTAACTCTTTATCCATTATATAGATGAATTACCATATCACCCAAAATGTGTTCAATAAAATTAATAACATAATAATTAATTACTTTTAAACTGAAGGTTCAGCTTCTAGTGTTTTTAATGTGCTCGAATTTACTAAGATGCATCCCCATCCTAAGTCACAGAGCATGTATATTGAACTGTACATGTCAGGCATGGTGCCTATAACTGACCGGTTTGGCGGCAGTGAGGGGGGTGGAATAAACTAGAGAAGGTATGCAGAAAAATCACTGGAGAAGTTTTTGAGGGCAATAATAAAAACACTACCCAGAATCCATTCCAAGAGTTTTGTTGTTTCTATTTCCTGTTCCTGTCCCCAAACACTCTGGTTTCTTTACAATAAGTTTCCTTTTTCTGAAGGTGTCTGAGTCTCTGTTGTTCATTAAGAGTGTGATTACAAGTGGGTGATTTCCTCAGTCTGAAAAACAACCTGAAATGTATAGCTACTATTATTGAGATATTTGGGGAGGTCATAGAAAATGTCAGCCTTCAATCATATGTACCATATATCTCTCTCAAAATAATTTAGTTTTTACATTCATGTTATAAAGATAATGTGATGTACACTTGCCTTCATCAAACAGGGATTTAGCTTAACAGAATCCATCCTTGTGCTCTGGAAATCACAAAAGGACCTAAAAATTTCCCCCCAGTAGAATGACTGCATCCTAAGTATTACTGATTCAAGAGCTTTTATCTATTATTAGGAAAGTATTTCTTGACTTTGGATGATACTCCTAATATTCATTTTGAAGGATTACTATTCATCTTTTTAAAAATGTTAATGCTTTTTCATAGTTTTAAGATATCTTTAGGAAATGTTCACTTCCCCTCTGAGCCCTTAGAAGTCCCCCGCCCAAGCCAAGCCGGTGGAGTGAGGAGCCAGAGAAGCGGGGCTGATGGGAAAATGTCCTCGCATAGAGAGCAAGGCTTTTCTATCAGTGACGGGGCCCAGAGGACTGAGCTCAGAAACTGTTCTAATGAGAGAATTCTTCAAGGAAAAAAGAAAACAGTTGCAAAAAGCAGCTAAGAGCTAGTGAAAATAGAAGGGGAAAATCAGCAATTTCACATGAATGTTAATGAACACTGAGTCCACGAATCCATATAAAGTTTATTGCAAAGAGAGACTTAGCCATGATTATAGTTAAAACACAAAGTTGCCCAGGAAGCTTTTAAACTTAACAGGTCCTCTCATTTTTCTTCCCAAATCTCCATTTCCAGCCTTGTCCCTGAACCTCCTTCCTACTGATAACTAAGATTTCGCTGTGTGCTGCTCATTGCTCTGAACTAAGCCCACCCCGGGGTCCTTCCCAGAAACCAAATGCTGGGTTCTTGAGGGGTTAGGTGGTGTTGAGAACAGGGAATAACATGGAAGGAGAAGCATCTTCCGGAGCAGACTTTGGGGAGCACTCCCTAGAAAGACACACAACAGAGACCTGAGGCCTGTGCAGATATGCTGTCGCCCTCCCCAGGACGGAGTGTCCTCCTCCTCCTCCAGTCTTCTGCCAGGTGCAGAGACACCATGGCCTAAGTCACTCAGGCACATAACTTCCTCCTCTTCGAGAACCACCAGAGCCCACTAATAGTGTAGCCTTGAGCCACATGACACCCTCCCTGGCCACTGACTGGGCCAGGACTAAACCAAGCTAGACCAAGATTTCTCCCAGAACTTGCGAAAGGGGTCGCTAATGTCCCTAAGTGACTGCAAACACCAACCAAGCTTTCTTGGTCTTGTGAGCAGAGGACATGGAGACTCAGGGCTGGGAAGACACTGCTCCCGACCTCTGCACGTGGCAGCAGAGAAAACATTAATCTATGGGCAGAAATTAATAAAACCAACTCATAGAGGAAAGCTGAGAGTTTCAGAGTAAGAGAGGTCACGGGGCTGGTTGCCTTAGATGCTGTCAGTGTCCAATTCTGGCTTCACTTTCTCCTGATACCTGCTTGCAGTTCTTAGCCCTGAATTTCCTCAGCTCTCTTGTAGTTAATCACTTCTCTTCATTTAAACTTGTAAGTGTTGTTTATTGCTTTCAAACCAAAGTGACTAGCACAGTAGTGACCACGATAACATTGCTGACTAATACTTACTGTTCCCTTAGCTCCACACACCTCAGAACATTGATATGTACATTCTCACTGAAGTAGGCATTGCTAATTTTATCATCCAAATTTTTAGGATGATAAAACATGTAAAGGAACACACAATTCAGGAACACACAACTCATTCCAAGTGAAATATCTGAACTGGTAGATCTTATGACTGTCTTGGTCAAGAATCCAGTGCCCGAATTGAGCAAGTGCAAGCCAACAATATATTTTACTAAATCATCTTAGTAAGATTTATCAAATGCCATCAACTCTGAGATGTTTGATATGATAAGAATTTATCATCATTTTTTCATTTATTTCCCCAACTTTTTATTTTGAAAATTTTCAAACACAAAGGAAAGTTGAAATTATAGTAAGATACACATTTCTATCCTTCATTTAAATTCATTTTAGGTAATTTCAGTTATTAAAATGTTACCACATCTGTATGTACATATATATGTATGTGTTAGTACTTATACAAATATACTTTTTTGGCTAAATTGAAAATAAGTTGCAGGTAAATGTCATGATATCACTCCTAAACTGTAGCAAGCTCACCAAAGAACAAAAACAAGTTCCTGCAGAAATACAATATCACTCCTACACCTGAGAAATTCAATATTATATTACAGTTGCATTTAATGTTTAGTTTGCTATGGGCTAAATCATGTGTTTTTCCTCCTTCAAATCATGTATAGAAGCCCTGATTCCCAATGTTACTGTTTTTGTAGGCTGGGCTTTTAGAAGGTAGCTAAGGTTAAATGAGGGACAAGGGTGGGGTCCTGATCTGATAGGATTCGTGTCCTTTCATAAGGAGACACCAGAGCTTTCTCTAGCTGCCTTTCTCTCTTGCTGACAACCCTGCCCACACACACACACACACACACACACACACACACACACATGCATGCATGCAAAGGCTTTAGCTCAGTGGAGAGGCCATGTGAGGACACAGCAAGGAGGCAGCAGTCTGCAAGCCAAGAAGAGACCCCTCCCCAAAAACCAAATCCTGCAGAACTTGACCTTGGGCTTTCTGGCCTCCAGGACTACGAGAATAAACTTCTGTTGTCTAAGTCATAGGTCTGCATGCAGTATTTGGTTATAGCAGTGAGCCAGCCTGGACAGACTAAAGCGGTTAGACTTTACATTCAGGTTCCTCCTATTTACTGAAGGGAAAAAAAATTCTTTTATTGCTATTGTTCACTTTTTTTTTTCCTCAATTCTGGGATCTCATCCAAAAAAAAGATAGAAAGAAAGAAAGAAAACCATATATTGTATTTGGTGGTTGTGTCTCTTTAGTCTTTTTTACTCTGATTCCTCCTGCATCTTTGATCATTTAATAGATATCTTCATTTTGATTATTACTTTTTTTAAAAAGCACTGCCACTGATAATAGTAAGATGCTATCAATTGTAAGATGGATCCCGCCAAATGTTGAAATTTAGTGTGTTAAAATATGAGAGAAAAGGGGAGTCTTAAATATGGTAATTCTACCTCAGTTTGTTAGAAAGAGAATGTTGCAGACAATAGAAAAAGTTAGAAAATACATCCACTAAGAACATAATTTTTTCAAAAAAGTAGTTGTCTTAGAAAGTAGATAACAGGCTTCAAGTTTATAAAGCTCTCATCATTAAGTGGAAGACGGTGACAGCCTTTCTAACATATCTAAGAAAACAAAAGAAGGAAAGAAAAAAAAGCAAATGGATTTAAACTGTAAAGTTAAGTTTCTCATTTAAAAATAAAGATTTTTTTCAGCTAGAAGTACTTTTTAAAATTACTAAAAATGTTTGGTATGTCTCTTCCCCAGAGATGTGATCAGAATATTCTAAACAGAGGTTGGAGGAATAGCTTAGCAACAGAATCCATGCTTGTGTTCAATCATCAGCACTGACCGCTACAAAATAAATAAACAAATAAAACATTAAACAAAATTTTGTTAAGCAAAGGCACACGGCCTGTGATGGGACAGGGAACCAAAAGCACTTTGGAGGTGAAATGTGAAAGGCAGAAGCACAGAAATCACCATAAGCAAGTCTGAGATGGGGCAATATTTGACTGAAGAATAAAGTCCAGAGAATTATGAGAAATGTGATCCTGAGAAATAAAGCTGAAGGTATCAAAAGATGCTGACAGAGTAAAGGAGAATTCAGGTGTGGGTGGAGGACTACAGCAGACAAATGTGACAGTATATAAGGGGAACCATATACTTGATTAGGGAATTGTGACAAAACTATATTAAATGAAGATTTTGTTGGTTTGCTTGCTTGGTCTATTGGTTGATCTGTTGGTTGACTGCTTGGTTGGTGTGGGGTTTGTTGTTCTTGTGTTTTGGTTTGTTTTTCTTAGCATAACTTGGAACAAGAACAGACAATGGTAGGAAGACCAACTAGAGTCATGGCAGTGAGCCAGCCTTACCCCGTACTCAGCATATCACCATCTGCCTCCCAAGCCCTCATATACATAGAAGAAATCTAAAAATTCACTATTAGAACAGTTGTCTCCAAGTTCCTGTAAATCCATTATATTATTTCTCTCAGGCTGCCAAAGTGAAAGAGCATAGACTGTGTGGTTTAAATAACAGAAATTGATTTTCCCCCAATTCTGGAGACTGGAATGTTCAAAATCGAAGTGTCAATGATTTTGTCTTTTTCTAAGACCCATCTCCTTGGCTTGAAGGTGACTGTCTTCTCCTGAGTCCTCACATGGGCTTCCCTCTGTGTGTGTCTGTGTCTTGTAATCTCATTTTCTTGAAACACCAGGCATGTGGAATTAGAGCTCACCCTAATTTAATCTCATTTAATCTGCCTCAGCTCTTTGAGGCACTGTCTCCAAACACAATCACATTTTGGGGGTTAGAATTTCAACATAAGAATGTGGGGGGACATAATTGAACCCATAAAACCTTCTCATCACTAAGACAAAATACTTGGCACCCACAATTTAAGGAGAGGTTTATTGTGGCTCACCATCTCAGAGGTTTCAGTCCATGGTCAGTGGCACCAGTGAAGAAATGTCATGGCAGAGAGGCCTGGCAGAGGAAAGTTGTTCACTATGTAGCAGCAGAAAGCAGAGAGAAAGCAAGAGAGACAGAGACATGGGAAGAGGGGAACCTTCCAAAGGCACATCCCCAATGACCCACCTCCTCCCACTGGGCCTTATCTTCTAAGGGCACATTCCACTGTGAACTCACCAAAGGATGGGTCACCAAAGGATGAGTGCAATACCCCCATGAAGCAGTCACCTTCCAGAAGCCCCACCTCTGAACACATGTTGTGCAACATTTTAGATCTAAAACCTTAACAACACCCATTAAAGTATTGTCAGTCCTTTGAACTAAGGATGCTTATGTTTTCTTCCTGAGGAAAGATTCTGAGAAAGCATGTAATTAAAACCTGAGGACATACAGAGTCCAAGGAACATGGAGGCTGCGGACTCCAAAACCTTGCTTTGCCTATCTAACAGCTTTGGCTGCCATCACAATGAAAATAAAAGCATAGGATTTTCTTGCTTTCCTCATACTCATGGAGATGATGTATGACAGCTAGGATTCCATGCCCACTAGAAACTTTATTAATTATAAGGTCAGGCCAATCTTAACAATAGGAAGCATGTTTCAAAATCTATTATCTAAAATATAATTCAAATCACAGCTCCACGCTTCTTTAATTTTTGATAATGAGCATTTAGTGTTCAAGAGTATATAACATTGTAAATTGAGGCAGCTAATAACCCTAAGGATTAGCTCTTTTGAAATCAGTGACCAGAGTAATTCATGGATTTTTTTTTCTCGTCCTGACTTTGACCTTCCACAACTGCAAATATTGCTGAGGAATCTAATTTCATAGATGACAGTTCTCCTTTAAGTGATTCCAAGAACAGATGTCTGCCTCTAGAAACAGCCACTCACTATAGCTTCATGAATTCACCAGATTCACTGGAATCTTTCTGCCCCTGACCCCAGAACCTAGATTTGCCCACAGAGTGATAATGAAGGGGGCAGGGCAGGGAAGACTTAATCCTGCAGTTAAATGTGTCCTGAAGAAGAGCCCCATCAGAAGTCCCTTCGTTTATCAGCTCTTTCCAAGCACAGCTGGGTCTTCCTGGGATTTTTACTTGTGGGGCACCTCCCCTCCTGGAGTCACTCAATGAATATGTAGTGGCCTGAAGAAAATTCACTCACTGACAAGGGATGTCACTGAAAAGTCCTGAGAAAGTATACTCTAAAGTATAGTCAATGCCTGCAGTCCCTTCACACTGATAGAGCAGGAAGAGGGTGCCAACAGCCCCCTGGAGGTCCACTCCAGTATGGAGAACGCCTGCTGCACCCCAGTGCACCAGTGCCCTGAAGACGACCTACTGCGCTCCTTAGGATTCTTCTCCAGGGTAGAGCATGTCATCTGCTGACAGTAAAAACACTTGCTTCATTCCAAATAGGCAAATAAAATGCATCCTCCAAGTTCACTCTTTGGGGCCTGCCTTATGCCCCCGAAGTAATTTTGAGGCATTCTATTTAATTTCCATGATAGCAGATTTATGAATATTTACTGAAATTACTGATAGAAAGCAATGGCTATAGGGAAGCCCCAGGAGAGGGTTCAACTCCACCGCATTAGTTTTAACAATAATGAAAGTTTCACAGGAGCCAATGTGCCTTCCTTAGCTCATTACAAATAGCAAGCCACAGCTTGAAGACCTCAAAGCAAATGGCTAAAACAATAAAATAGGATAAAATAGAGAACAGGGAAGTCATCTTCCCCTAGAAAAAAAGTAATGAGTCCCAACCATTATCAAATTGCTTGTAGGTCACAAAGTGACTTGGGAGAGAAGTTGAGATTGCGCACTTCCTAGGCCCCCCTTTCCTCCTTTGATCTGGGCCTTTAATGTGTTTTTCATTTATATGTAGATTTCTTTTGGTATGTAGATTTCTACTTTTTGTTGGCTTTACAGCAAGCCCCAAATTTTGACTTACTTGGAATCCCAAATAGACTTTTGCTGCTCTCAGGATATTTTAGTACTTGCTTTTCAGTAACTGATGCAAAAGTATCTGAGAACCTTAAGTCCTCAAGGATATTATTTTTGTTGTTCTATCTAAACACCCAGAGCGGAACTTAACAAATTAAAAACTAAATAACCCACCCATGATCACACGCGATTCAGCGCATATGCACTGAGTGCCCAGTGCACGCCAAGCACATTTCCAGGCCCTGAAGGTTCAGCGGTGAATAATTTGGAGAACAGTTTGTGCTCTCAAAGAGCTTACCTTGAAGGAAGGAAGGAGAGATGTAAAATCTGAGTAAGCCAGAAAAGAGGTAGTGAATGAGGAGGGCATGAGTACAAAAAATGAAAAAGAAGACAGGGGAAGGCGCTGAAGAACACAGGAAACGGGCAGGGAGATGGGAGTGGATGGCCACCACGAGATCAGAGGCTCCGAGGGGACCCTGTCCAGAGTACCTCCCCACGACCCAGGGCAGCAGAGGTCTCTGAGCAGGCGTCTGCACTGACCCAGGCAATACACCCGCCTTTCAGAGCACTCTCCGGACTCAACAATGGAACACTGATGTCACTCCAGAAGGTGACACCATTAGAGGAAGGTGGACATGTCCTCCTTGTAACTTCTACCCAGTCCATATCATTTTGAAACAAAACGTTTATAATGAAATTCTTTCAATTCTAACCTTCATGCAGCTGTTCTGATCCCCCTGTGTTTTCCTGCTAATAACTCAGACCATCCTAAAGCAGTTACTAGTAGTAACCATTCAGCTTTGTGGATTACAAACAAAACAAAACAATAAATAAATAAATAAATACACTCTTAAAAACAGGACTGTTTCAAATCCTTTTTACTCTCTTCTGCAAAGAGAGAGTGATTTTCATTATGTTTCAGAAACCAGGGAAACCCAATTCTACAAGTTGATTTTCAAACAGGTTTAGCTGCTACAGAAAAGAGGGTATCTCAGGCCTACTGCATATACACTCTTCTCTGACTAGAAGGTGGATGGATGAGATGGTCCATAAACACTGATAGAAAAGCCATTAGCTGAATCACATTCGATTAGCCATGTAGTGTTATTGAGGGCATCAGAAAAACCTCAAGTGCTAACGTTGGTGGACTATGCATTAAATAGAGGTGAGATACTAGTACCAGGAAGGACAGGTGGAGTTTTTTTCATTATTTAAAATAAATTTATCCATATTTCTGAAGCAACCACCCATTCCTTTGATCATAGGCAGGAAACTTCTTATCTGCCAGGAGAAAGCAGTCACCAAAGGTGAAGAAGCAGGTAGGTATTTGATAGTCTGATGTATAAGCCTCTGGCTGAAATGAGTCTCACTTGAGTATACCATGTGCTGAGAATTAGGAATTGCTTGGGGCTGAGTCATTATCTCTCCAAGAGGCCTCTGCAAGGCTAATGGCTCCGCTTAGCACATTAAGTGCCTGGCCTCGGCCCTGTACACCAGCCAGCTGAAACCTTGGCAAGCAGAGTCCAACAGGGAGGCAATGGAAGCAGGCTTTGGCCCAGCAACACCACTCTTTGTAATTTTATTAATAATGCCATGCAATGAGCTCTTACTTTGTGCCAGTTCCTAATCTTAGAACAGCCCAGAGGTAACTATTATTCTTCTCATTAAAGAGGTTGAATAAATCCCCCAAGATCCAGAGCTCTAAGCAGTGAATCTGGAATCCAAACCCAGCATTTAGCTCAGTGCTTGGCAAAGTAAGTGCTCAATAAACAATCCACAAATGAATGTCTGCTTCCAGGCTCAATTTCACAACCACGCACACTGTACCGTTCTTTATAGATTTTAAGCACTTTCCCATATGCTGTGGTGACTACAGACTAGAAATAGTCTATAGCATTGTTTATCTACATGAAGGTCACTCTTGTAGGGCCCCAACCCTTCCCCAGCTTCTTGTATGTAACTCCAAGGCAACCTGGAGAGAATGTGAAATGCAAGGCATTCCAAGATGCTGTAGGACAGCTAAAGGAGATGGAAGAGGGGCCACGAGGCCACATCAGGAAGTGTCAAGAGGACTTTGCAGACTAAGGATAAGGGGACATCTAGAGGAAGGAGTACTCCAGTAGTTAATCTGACGGACTCAGTCATTCAGAGCCAGGAACATAACTCAGTGTTAAACTCGAGCTTAGCGTGTGCAAGGCCTTCATTCAATGATCAGTACCTAAAAAAAACTTTATAAAAAAAAAGGAGTCATTCAGACATGGACAGGTATCCAACTCCTTCTCTACTAACTACCTCCTTTCTTTTTCCACACTCTGTTTCTGTACCCATAAAGAAGAGATCACTGTATCTACCTCATCAGGGAGATGCACTGGTCCATTTGCTGTTACCATACTTAACACTGGGTGACTTTATAAAGAGATTTTCTCTCTAAACAACTTCACCATTCTAGAGGTTTGAGGACATGTGCTGGCATTTACCCAGAGTGGGTGAGATCCTTACAGTGGATGGCATCACAATGATAAGATGTGTGTGACAGAGAGAGGCCATATTGCTAGAGAGAAGGCCCCATGGGAACTTCATAACCATCTCACCAAAAGCACAGACCAATGACCCACAGATTGCCCTCTAGGCCCACCCCTTATAGATTTCACCACCTCAATACCATCACCCTGAGGACCAAGCCTCCAATACAAAAGCACCCATGTGAGGGACAGCCCACATCTAAACTATAGCAGTAGTTACCAAAATATGTGAAATGTGAATAAAACATAGTTACCTGGCACATAGTAGGTGTTCAGTAAAATTTAGTTGCTGTCAATACTAAAGAGTGAGATGGTTGCTCCCATGGTAGAACCGTAACCACTAGAGTTCCCAACCCTGATCTTCTCCACAAAATAAGAAAACCTGTAATCCCAGCACTCAGGAGGCTGAGGCAAAAGGACCCCCAGGAGTTCAAGGCCAACCTGGGATCAACAGTGAATTCAAGGCCAGCCTGGAATATATAGCAAGACCTTGTCTCAAAAAAAAGAGAAAAGAAAACAAAAGAAAAGAAAAGAAAATCTATTTGACTTAAGGGATTTGAAAATGTTCACAGTGCTGTAAGCAGGAGCCAAAGCAGGCGTCCAAGACCTTACCCCACCCTCCCAAGCTCAGATGTCCCAGTTTCTAGGCCCTGTTGAGGGGAGGTGGAGGGGAACTTTTCTTCAGCACTTTCCCCTTTTAGAAATTCTGTTTCATGCCAGTGTTAATTTCACAGTGCTTAGTGTTCTTTCTATTATTCATGAGTTCTCTGCAATTCAATTTTACAAAGCAAAGGAGGGAAAACACAGACATGTTTTCCCCTTTGAAAACAAAACAGTTTTAGCCCCCATGGAACGGAAGGCCTGCAGATCAGATGAGTCTCATGTAGCCGTAGCAATTGGATTTCAGCACATTTCTTGAAGACAGCCTAAAGACAAACTCCACACTCTGCGTTGACATTTGGGGGCCATTTTACATTGCATTTCTCTTTGTGAGAGTGTATGGCTTCCCTGAAACTTTCTCCACCTTTCTTTGTAAAGTGGCTTCCCTGCTTCAGGAGACAACCAGAATATTTGCATACAAAAGAAAAGGCAGAGCAGAGCAGTGCCAGGTCTGTCTCTGTGTCCCATTTCCTCTGAGCCCTCCCGGGTGGGCACAGTCACATTCCTTTATCAGCCAGCTTGTCAAATTCCATGGTGCTAATACAGGAGCTGACCACAGGGACTGCCATTAGCCTTCCCTCTGGCCTCAAGCCAGCCACACAATGTGCAGTGGGACTCACGGCGTGCTGGGTGCCTGAAGGGGTCGGCATACACAGGATCTGTGGACAAAAAGGAAAAAAAGGTATCATCTCATGAAGAGTTTGGTAGAGCATCATTTTGCAAATTAAGAAAGGAGGAAAAGGCACCCTGTCCTCAGGGTTGGCGTCGTCTTCAGGCACAGGCTGGCATTCAACCCCGACTCTTCCCTCTGGAGCTGCACGGTGGCCCTATGCTCCTGCCCAGGAGATGACAACTGCGTTCTGTCACCTTTCTGCAGCATCTGCTTGCCTGGAGCTGATCTCAGAACCTGCACGCCGGTCCACATCTCGTTCTGGAAATGACACACCCGTGGAGACTACTTTGCTTTGACAGAGGTTCATTAGCTCAAATGGAAAGTTACACACAGCGTGTGATTTAGGCTGCTGCAGCACAATGTCTAACCATTCAGTCCCTCAGTCCTGTTTCTTGGGGTACAGGTGGCAAAGAGATGCTGAGAATTTAACTGTCCCAATCAAATGCATATATAGATCAGGGGGTCTGACTGAGTCACCTGGGAGCCACTACATCCAGTTGACCACATCTCACCTTAGAATCCTGACCAGCCAGCAGGGCTGACCTCCACCGAGAATGTGAGTAGTAGTAAAAGGAGCCTCTGTTATTTGTTCCTTCAACATGGTGTAGAGTATCAAAAATATAAAAGTTAGCCATGGTGAAGCACATCTGTACTGTGTCTTTCCAAGATGTGGTCAAAACCCCAGTGAATGCACCTGCCAAATGCCATGCAATGGAGGGGCAGCTCATAAAAACACCACAGTGTGCCTTCATCCGCCTCATTCACCAGATCCGGTGCCACGTGACTTCTGCTTCTTCCCCAAAGTCGAAATAACCATGAAAGGTAAACATTTTGAATCAGATCAGGACATTGAGTCAGCCACACCAGCACAACTAAAAATACCCATGAAAAAGGACGTCAAGAACTGCTTAAGGAAGTGGCAAGAATGTTGTGATGACTATATTCAAAGTGGGGGAATATCCTGAGGGAGATTAATGGCATTGTGTCTTTAACTACAGACACTTTTTTTTAACTTAAACATTCAACGTATGTTTTGATCACACTGCATACACTCAGTTAGCCAGTGAACATGAAAGTGGTATTCAAGTCCTTTGTCTCCCAGTCAGGGGAAATGGGGTTACTAACCCAAAAAGCATTTGCAAATCTAGTCCTGTCCTATATAGAAACAAATGCTCTTGCCAGAAAAACACCCTGTAATTCCTGCAGCATTATTACCAGTGGATAAATGAGAGGTTGTGATTTCAGTTCTCCCTCTGATTGTTCTATAAAGTGGTTCCCTACTGCTGCGCTGGCTACCCTGTTATTCTCAAAATGTTCACACCACCCCCCACCTTGCCTCTATTTTGGAAATGGCCATTGAGATGCAAACAAAATAACTGTAAAACTTGACATTCCAAAATATGGTTGTTGTGCTTTGTGGAAATTAACTGCCTCTTCACGTAGGGAAAAACAAAACAAACAAAACCAAAAAAGCATGTGTAATTAAGACATCCATTTCCACTTGGATCTGAAAGGCTTTCACAACAACTCTCAAGCTCTTTGTCTTTGCTCACTCACTCTCCACTCAGAAACCCCCCTGCAGCACCTTCCAGGTCAGCGGCACTCACCCACCTCTCAGAGGAAGGAAATGAGCTGCTGAAACCTGACTTCCTCACATTCTGCCTGGCAGGAAAACACAAATTGTTGCTAGAGCTGACATTGCTATGCTGGAATCACTAATTGGTCAAGCCAGGACACAGTTATGATGGGGGAGTGGGGGCCAAATCACATCCAAGATCAACTTGGGAATTAAAATGTAGCTGAAAGAAGATAAGGAAGCTAACAATGGCTCCTGAGGACAGAGAGTTCAGAGACCCTAGAATCAGGACAGAGGGTGCGTAGGGTGAAAAGCATGGCTCTGAAATGCAATTGGCTTTGCTTCCATCTATGCTGAAGTCCTGCCGTCCCTTCCTCCTGGAGACCCAGTGCCCTGGGATCCAGCAAGCTGAGCTCTGGACCCATGGAAACTGCAGAAGTTCTGTGCATCAACTATCACATGGTGTGCTCCGTTAATTACCTTGTTGAAGTCTGAAAACAGCCACCACCTTTCATTCTCAAAGCAATACTGTTCACTAGGTCTTAAAACCCTGAAGCTCCAGCCTTTCAACCCACTCTCCTGTGCAGGGCACATATGAAGCTAGACACACCTCTGAGGCCAGGTGCCCCTTCCCCTCCACGTCCCCTGGGCCAGGACCCCAACAGTAATGAAGCCAGCAGTGAAGGAGCACACCATGAGCTCTGTGATCACAGGGCAAATTTCCAGATTCAGCCTGGGACCCCTGCTGAGAAGAGAAACCCACGCATCTTCTATTCCCCCGCTCTCCTCCACCGATGCTCTCTAATGGGAAGTCGGTCATCTGATCATCCTCAGAAGACACAAAAGTAACAAGACACATTCTCTTGTTCAGACAGGAGCACACGGAGAGTCTAGAGCTGTGGTTTGTGTCCTCAACCTCTGAGCCCCTCGAACCATTGCTGGTTCTTTCAGCCGCAGGCCGAGAGAGGTTTCAGTGCCCAAAGGTAATTTTCAGATATCTTATGAATTCCGAAAAGAAATTTAAAAACAGTGGGTGGAAATTAAGCCCAGATTCCCCAAGTTCTTTGCTGCACAATTGAGATATAGAACTAAAGTGTGGGGGGAAAAAAAGAGCTGAGGAGAAGAGAAAGACTGTAGAAATTAAAACTGTTTTTCTGCCAAGATAAGAAATCTTTCTAAGTTGCCCGCTGGCTTAGGTTTAAACAGTACAGCTTGCTCAAAAATGTACTCGAACCCCATCACCTTCTTTCGGGCGCTCACTAAAACTTTAAATGAGTTATTATACACATTAAATTGTCATTTAATCGTACCCAAGCACTGTCATAAAAGCAAATGAAGCAAGTCAAGCAGCACTGGAATAAAAAATACTACACTGGTTACATTTTGAAAGCACAAGCTGAAAAATGCTTACTGTCACCTCCTACCAGGGGAGGGGAGTCTCCTGTCAGCACAAGGGACAAATGGCTCAGGAGGCACTGGCTCCTCAGAGCTTGGGAGCTGATGTCTGCCAACCAGTCCCAAGGCCAGCTTTCTTCTACCTGACCACTGCCGCGCCCCGCCTGCTTGGAGTCTGTTTGGTCAGGGGCCCCACTCCAGGGGAGACTGCAAGCCACTAACCCCAGAGCAAGCACTCACATGTTCCTTTTGCGTAAAGAAGTGATGACAGTTCTGTCTCAGAAATCCATCATTAAACCCCATTTGGGGCTGTTTTGAAGGTGAATTTAAATCCATCATAGCAGCCTCCATTCGTGAGGAAGGGGCCATGCACAAACTCCCACCCTGAGGAATCCTGGCTTACCAAGCTCCATTAGCTCTTTGACTTTGGTGACCCTGATGGGGAAAGGACGAGAGGGAAACTGAGGAAGCAGGAAGCCTGGCTACACTGGTATTGGCAAGAGCAGAGAGAAGGAGCTGGGGCCCTGGGACCCGGGAGCGTGGGGAACCAGCCAGGGTCGGGGTGCTCAGAGTATGGGGCTTGCTGGGAGCAGAGGAGGCCTGTGAGGCATTTGTAGAGAGGAAGATGAGAAAAGATGGTTTTAAGAAATTGCATACACATTATGAATGCAGATTCTTTTTGTTTAATATTGTCTTTGCATTTCATTTGCTTGTTTTTGATGTATTTTTCAGAGACTACTTTCTTGCAAATTAAATTTGCTTTTTCCAATGTTTTTGGAATTCCAAACAGGTAGGTTTTTGTAGGGTATTTTTTTCTTTTTTTCTTTTTTTAATGTTACACTCTGTTGAGATGGGCCTATGCAACTGACTCTGTTTTTCATGGGCATGTTTAGATGTTTGTATCTGGTATTTTTTGAGAGCAATTTATTCTATTTATTTAGCACCCATTGACTACAAAACACTCAGCCTGGTCTGTGGATAATTCAAAACAATAACAGACAAGGACACTGTTTCCAAGGAGCTTAGCCCGGTGTAATTACCATTTAATGGCTATGATAATTATATTCGATTTAAAAGCAAACACTGGCTGAAAGAGAAGTGTAGATCAAGTTCTATAGAAGCTTAAAGTAGGGAGAGAGTAGTTCCAGCTGGGAGGACGTGAGGAGCTGTCGAACCACCCTGAATTAAGGAATGCTTCCCAGAGGAGGCAGCTGTAGGCGGGGCTTAAATGATAGGGAGGCCACAGGTGCAGTCAGCTGGGAATGAAGGGTCTTCTGGGCAGAGGGAAGGAAATTTCCAAAATAAGGGAAAACCTAAGCAAAGACTAAGAAGAAGAAAATACAGGCAGTGCATAAATAAATATCGAGAGGTCTTGTTTGACCAAAGCAAAGCATCCATGAGCAGAGGATATGATAATAAATTGAATAGATTTGGTTCCATTGCAGGGGTTGCTGGTGGAGGCTGGAGATGTTGAACAGAGTATTCCTGACTGTGTTCAGGCCCGGCCTAACCTCCAGCAGTGTCACACCCCATCCGTGCTTGTGTTTTTCTTTAATTCCTTTTTTCAAAAAACTAAGCTTTCCATCAGTTATGTGCGGAAGCTTTGGAGAAAAGGTTGGACTGCCTCTGTTAATTGGACAAGAAAACTGCCTGGATTCACTGTGGTTTCCTATAATCCTTCCTGGTACATAAGAGACACTCGGGGAATATTTGTGAAATGAATGCCTGGGTGTGTTAGTTGGTGCAGCTGGTGAGCATCTTTCCCTAGATCATATTGGGAGGACTTCTGCCATAAGCAGAGCATTAAGATTTCCAGCACTAAGATTCCACGATCCTTCTCTGAATACTGAAATTCATTCAAAATTTATCAAACACTTATGCATAACAGACAATGCACTAAGCACTCAAAAAGCCAAAATGAATGAAAAAGAGCCCTTTCCTCAAGAGGACTATGGTCTTAGTTAACATGACAGTTGGTGACTTAGCAATATCCTTCCCCAAAGGGATCAGGAAGTCCAAAGACCTCTGAATTATCCACTGGGTTTCTTCCTGGGTCTTTTAAGTATTAATGTGTATATTTACTAATCATCACTTCCTTGGACAATAGGTTCTAAAATTCCTATCCTACTGAGAAGGTGAGCAAGGATGTTAAAGCTTGGTTTCAAAACTGCTTCCACAAGATTGCCTGGCACAGTGGCATTTTAATCCAATGGCTTATCTTTCTCTGCCTCCTGTGTATTCTTTTATTGAAGTTCATGAAAGAATCATAGGATGCTGAGGCTGGAGGGGAACTGAGAGCTCATCTAGTACAACACCCATAGGAAACTGAAGCCCGTGGAGCCAAATAGCTTCCAGTTAGTGACACAAGACAGAAACTGTGTCTCCACCCTCGCAGCTAGCATTCTCCATGCCACGCCAAATCAACATACTTTTTAAGCACTGGCAAACTGACTCTCTGTGTTTCTATCTCCTAGCTGTAAGGCCTTATTTCCATAATCCAGAAAGATGTAATGAAATACTTGTCTTGCTTTAATTCTCTGAAGGAAATTTATAGAGGCTGCTCAGTGTAATGGAAAAAATCTTCTGGACTAGACCCATGAAACTAAGGTTCTAGACTGATCTCTGCAAGTAATTTTATGGGAACCTTCCAACTTTGATGCCCTGCACCTTAGTTCTCTAACTGAACAAGAAACTGGAGTCGTAAAGTCCAGTGTCTAATAGAACCCAGAAGGTCAATTCAGGAATCCAGGCAGGTATAGACAACTGCACAGCTCCTGTCCCTTAAATGCATTTATTTGAATTCAGCTTTAAACAATAAACTTTGTAGATCCCAGAAAGACAGGCGTGGAGTCAAATGTAACCCATGGTATGACAACATTATACCTCTGAAATAGATGCTTCTTTGATATTTCTTAATTATGAAAATATAATATCATGATCAGAATTTAATGTTTTCAGAGTTTAATCTATTCCAGTTGTTTTCAAGTAAATCATTTATTTTAATGTTTTTACTATCCAAAAATAGCTAATAATTCCCCCTCTAGTTTGCTGTGCATCTTTAAAAAGTTTGCATGACTTCTCTGTGCCACAGTTTGTCATTAACTAAATGAAAAATAAAATTGCTGACCATTCTTCTAGGGTGTGGTATGAATTAATTAGTTAATGCTTTGGCATAAATCTTAAGAGTTTTCATTAATAAAATATATCTCGTGGGCATATATTCTTCATGATCACTTGCTTTGATAGTTCTTTTGTTGGCATGAACTTTTATTGACTGCTCTACATAATTAAAACCCCAGGAAATTGATTTAAAAAGACCAGGAAGGGTGTGTAATACAGGACTGCCAACACTAATGAAATAATTTAAGTTGGAATTAGACAAAGGGACAAATTAAATTCTGCAAATTACTCAAGGACTAAGAAAGGCTGATTGTTCAAGTGTAATTAAAATATACAGCTGGAATAGTAACTGCTAACATAGTGATGTGATCAATGAACACAGTAGCTATAAAAATTTAATGCAGTGTGAGCAGCCTATTTTTTAAAATGCAAATAATCAACCCAAAATGCAGCTGCCTGTTATGAGACAAACATGCAAAAACTAACAAGCCCAGGGAAACTGTACTGATGACTCATGAGAAACAGGCTAGAGCAAGATATTAAGAACATTGCTCTTGATATCAACACTACCATTTAATCATAAAGATTAATTTCTCTAAAAAGGGGGGTGGAGCTCCTCGTCAGAAGTATAAGAATATTTATTTCCTGCAGCTGATTCTGCATTTAGTGGCCAGACTCACGGTGAGGGATGTCACATCTGCTGGCTCCCCCACACTGCTCATTGTCCCCGACTATATTAGACCATCAGCTCTAACTCCCTGACTTAGTCTGCCCACAGTATAAAACTAGACTCTCTCGAAGTTGTAGGCATATCTGAGAAAAACCCAGAAGGAAACAGGTGACTAGGAGGGATAGAATTTTAGGGGTTTTCTTATTTCTGTTATTTTTATTCTAAACTGTCCAATCGATATATAAAATTCAGCTGTCCCCAGGCCTCACCAGGGTGTGAGTATGAACAAGATCACATTAATGTTAACTGCATGCATTTGATCAAGTCCCAAGCCCAACTTGCTAATACAGGAGCATCAGACAATGGTGGAGCTCCTCCC
>RJWM01013554.1:0-53019 GCA_004363535.1 Dasyprocta punctata
GCTTTTGTTTTCTAAACATAATTATTGATTGCAATACCAACTGCCTATGATCACAATTTTTAAAGAACTAAAAGGAGCTCAGAGGCTGTACCTCAAGCCCTGGCTGATGTTTCCACTGGTTTTAATTTCATCTGCCTTTGATATCCCCTCTTTGCCGAGTACTTTATCTGGAGAAGTAGCAAAAGTCTTAGCCGTGAACCCCAGGTCCCCCAACAGTGAGATGTTACCAAGTCGCCTGGATTCCCCACCTCCTTAGTCTGCACACCTGCAAAACGTAAGCAGTCAGCTCTGCGTTCCTGGCTCCCGTCACGGGAGCGGACGGGAAGAGCCCCGGGAGAGCTGGGGATCGCTGCCCCAGTGCAGGCTGTCTGGGAGCGCCGAGCCCGCGTCTGAGAGACAGGAGAGTCCGTTCTGTGTTCTCCTCTCAACAACTGCGACTTCCAGTACCTCCCCTGCAGGCCTGCCTTGCTCAGACACAGTGCAGCAAGGCGATGACATCTACTGAGAAAGAGCTCCTGCTCACTCTCGCACGCAGTGAGTCACACGGTTAATGTCGCTGGAATCCGGCCAGGGCAGACCCCGCCCCTCGCCCCACAACGCACTCAGACGTGCAGGGCTGCAGAGTGTGTGGCCACCTGGCCAGGTTTCACCCTCTCCTCCCTCAGAGGTGTCTCTGGCTCCAGGCGAGTGAATTGGGCTTCCCGGGCCACTGAAACCGGGGCGGACTCCTGACCCCGAGCCTGAGCCCGCGCCTCAGCCACCCACACTCTTGGCACCGGTTTGAACCAGAGTAGCCTTTAGGAGCCAAAGGGCTGGAAGGAGGGAGCCGCCCCATGTGCCAGCCTTCAGCACCTGGCCCAAGGATGGGGTGAGGAAGGTGGGTGACAGCTGGGGACGCACGGGAAGCTGAGGCTGACTGGGAAAGGAGGGGCTCCCAGGACCCAGGGCTCCATCTCGCCCGGGGCCTGCAGGCCTCAGAGCCCACAGTGAGACACCAGCCCACACTGTCCCACGAGGCCGCGCGCCAGGCGTGGAGCTGTTCGAAGGCTCCAGACGAGGAAGGCTTGCCAGACTGCTTCAGCAATAAATTACCCTGAGTAAGTGATGAAAATAGCTGCAGGACCTTTAAACCACTGACGAAAGATTTGTCAGCTCTGCTGGAGTCATCCGTTGACTCAGATCCTGCCCAAGGGCTGCAGGCAGGGTAAACCAGGGAGTGAGGCGGGGGTCCCATGCCTGCTCTCAGCAGAAGTTTCTCCCCAGATGAACCAGCGGGAGACGCCCGGGGAGGCCAGGCTTGCTGCGGACAGAGCGCCCACGCCCCTGCCGTCCACGCGTCCCTGGCGGCTTGTGAAGCACCGTGGCACTGAGTGTCTCACTTGACTCACACAAGAATCAGTTTCCCCCTTTCACAGAGAAGGAAACAGAGCGGCAGACGCAAACCTCCCCGCTCCCCGGTCTCCTGACCCCCAGCACTGCTGCGCCCGCGGCTGCCAGGAGCGCAGAGAGGAACCAGGGCCTCGGCCGTGCCTGCTCAGAGAAGAAGGGGACGGCGCGGGGCTGCAGCAGCACCGGGCCCCCAGCTGGGGCTCCCAGCTGACCGTGTTCGCCTTTGCAGGTCAGCAGGGCCCGGATGAAGGGGAAGCTGGGGCCGTCGGACGCATGCACCAGGGCACCCCGGCCACTCCTTCGCTGCCAGCCGGGGAAGTGGGAACCCGGGCAGAGGTACCGTTTCTCAGGGCCCCTCTGTCGTCCCTGTGACGTCACAGGCTCACCCTCCCTTCACCAGTTCCTGGGGCCCCCAAGGGCTTCCCAAAGTGTCTCCTGTGGGACCCCCGCATCACCAGATGCTCTCCGAGGAAAAGGGTTCGTAGCCAGGGCCCCCGGGGAGACGCCATAGCGCACCTGGAAGCGGGCGCTCTGAGAAGCCCGCGCTGTGGGACAGTCACCGGCTTCAGTCTCTTTAACTCCAGGTTTTCCACATTATCGATCTTCCTGACCCTTTGCCCCATTTGGGCAAATATAGACTTATCTACAAAAAGGCTTTGGCCTTAGACGTGTCTGAGTCCTGTCTCTTACTAGTTGTGATGAACTTACCCAGGAACCACAGTAGCCTGCGCCGGAATGAGCCGTCTGTGAGCTGGGGCGTTACTACGTGTCTCACCCCGTCATTATGAGGACTAGATGAGGGGAATCTTAGAAAAGCTCTCTAAATGCTAAGGGGCACATGTGTGTGCGTGCGTGCGCGTGTGCGTGTGTGTGATAACAGTTTTTCAGAACAACCTGGACAATACCGGCTCCCGTCTTGAATAAAGTCGTTTTGACTTTCAAGGTCACGTGCCACGGAGATCAGAAAAGGGAGAAAGGACCACACCGTGAAAGAGGAGACAAGCCGGGCGTGGTGGCGCACGCCTTTAATCTCAGCACTCGGGAGGCTGAGGTAGGTGGAGCGTTGTGAATTCAAGGCCGGCTTGGGCTACAGCGCAAGCGCAAGGCCTGCCTGAGCTACATAGTGCGACCCTGCCTCAAAAAAACCAGGGCCGGGAGTTTGGCTCAGCAGCTTAAGCGCCTGTCTGGCAGGTGCGAGGCTGTGACTTCGATTCCCGGTGCCGCAAAAAAAAAAAAAAAAAGAGAGAGAGGAGAGATACTTTTTATGATGGATAAATGCAACGGTCTGAGCACTTGGCTTTTATTTTTCAATTTTTTTTTTTTCGGTAGAATACCATATGTTGGGTACAATTACCTGCCATTCTATCATCAACCATAAACTACTTCACAGTAACAAGCAGCACCAGAGACCCCGCTGTTACAGCCTCATCTTCTCAGCCTGCAGCAGCAGCTTCACCCCGAGAACCCCGAGTGTAGCCGTGAGGCTGCCCGGTCGGGGCCGCTGCCGCTTCGGGACGGCCTCTTCACAGCTCTGGTGTCTGTGGTTCCCCAGGACTCCTCGGCAGAGGGGCGCCCTCCTGGCCACGTCTCGGAGGAGAGCCACAGCGAGGAGACACAGCGGGCCGGCAGGAAGGCCCCCGGGCAAGCCCGCACAGGTCCCTCTTGGCTCCTGGATGGCAAATCCGGCCCCGCGCCTTACGGAGGCACCCTCCCCAGCCGGACGGCGGACCTCAGCGGTAAGAACCGAACACCTCACTCATTGATGGGGGTGAACCTCGAGGTGTGGAGGTCACCTGTGAGCCCGGGCATGCTGAAGGGGACTTCCTTACACCACGTACCCGACAGAGTAACAACCAGAGTCAGCTGACCGTGGGAAGCAGATCCTCACGGGGCCTCTGCCTAAGGGTTCACCAGGCAAATTCTGCAGTCCCAGTGTGTGGGTTCACATTGGTCCCCGTTTACTGCCTGTTATCTTGATCTAATCATTTCCTTTCGCTGGCGTTCCATTTCCCCCGCTGTAGAACGGGGATAATATGTGCATGACCACTGTGGGCGTGAAGTATTGTGACGCATATAAAACACTGCATAATTCTCTTCTCGTACTTAGCGCGCAATACCTATCGGTCACTGCTGTCGTTCTCCTCTCTCCGGTGAAGAGCCCACCGGACGATGCAACTGGACTCGGCACGCTCCCCGATTTCCTTCCCACCACTGACCACAATGTGGTCAAAGCTGAAAGTCCGCTGTCCACCCCATGCCTGCAGCTAAGACCTTCTCATTCCTGTTCTGCTCCCACAGACAAACAAGAGACCGAGGAGCACTGCGAGGCTAGAGGCGGCCAGCTCTTCCCACAGACACCTGCAGAAAGACCCCTTTTCCCTCCGGTCGCGTCTGTCGCTGCCTCAGAACACAGCAGCCCTGGGCAAGCAAAGGGGAAAACGGTGTGTGTGCATGCGTGTGCATGTATGTGTGTGTATGTATGTATGTATGTGCATACGTGTGCATGTGTGTGTTTAATCCCAAACTAGAAACGAGGCCCCCTGAAAGGGTGTCTCCTCTCCAGCGTCTGAGCTCACCGGTGGAGCCAGAATAGAACCACAGTGATTTAATGCTGAAAGCCACGAGGGATGAGGAATTTTAGTTGTACTTAAAGCATATGCTAGCACCACAGTCTCAGGGCAACAGGATCCTTTGTCCTCCTGAGGGTTCAAGCTTTTCTGTAAACAAGGAAGCACAAATCTGAGCTGCTAAGTCGCTGACCCACTTTCAAACTCACAACGTTGGCACCACGAACTCGAGTACAGCAACGGTTTGCGCCACTGAGGGTCTGAAACCTCTGCACACGGAGGTCAGGTTCGGCGAGCTCACCGACCCTCGGCAGGAACCAGAATGCCTTCTACCTCAGAGACGCCCCCTGCTGTCTGCAGCCCGCCGTGCAGTTCTGCGTGGTCTGGGTGGTGGGGCGCCGGGGCCAGCAGGAGCTGTGGGCGGTGGACAGGTCTCCAGGCTCGCCACGCCTCAGCGGCCACACTGTGTGCCTGGGGAAAGATGCCGGCCTCGAACGGCCGAGGAAGGAGGTGGGGAGACACTGCACCCTTAGGAAAGAATTCCGTGTCCGTCCGGGAGCCACCGAAGTGCTGCTCGGTGGTGAGGATGCCGTCACCTGAGGTGGCCCTGGAGGCGCCGTGGGCGCTCTGGCAGTGCTGTTGCCAATGAGGGAAGCTGTTTTCAGTCTGCTCAGGACTTTCAGATTTCCTGTGTCTGAGCTGATCTAAGCTTTTCCACCCACACCAGAGGGGCCTCTGTCTTGCTGGGTTCCTTTGGAACAGGAATAAACAGAAGCCTGACCCCCCAACACACCTGGAGTCACCACAGACCAAGGCGAACTCCAATACCATCCCTGGCTAGGCACCTCCTTCAACCCCTGGTCTGCCTGACAGAGGGCAGCAATGCCCCCGACCCAGTACATTAAAACTCTGCATAAATTTCTAATTAGAATAAAGAAACTAAGTCTTGTCAGACACACTTCACACAGTTTGAGTTTCCACTCATTTCTCAATGTGATCCTTGTCAGTCTTCAGAAAAGGGCTGTTGCTGGGCAGGCAGCACCTCGACAGAGAAGATCTCAAAGGCCATAAAGATCCTATGTGCCTGTGTCTGGTTAATCATTTTCTTAGTGCCTCAAAATTATGACTATCATCCTGCACACATTGGGCAGAATTTCCTTCCTCAGTGAACTCTTGGCACGTAGGATGCTTACGTATGTCTTTTATCATTTTTTTTCTTTTGGAGTACAGAAAAGAATGAGAATGTGTTCATTTTTCCTCCCATGAAATCAAACTGAAACCCGGCACCATAAACACTTCACAGAGCTGAGTTCGTATATCAAAAGTTGCACCCTGAGAAGTGAAATTTTCAGTAACTTCCAAATAACTGGAAACAGAAGGCTCTAACTACGACCTTTAGTATCTCTATCTCGTGTGTGTGTGTGTGTTTGACTGGGCCAGAAAACAACGGGGCCAAGTTATTCCCAGCTATGTTCATTTTATAGAAGTATGAAGAAGCTCAGAGTTTCTTTCCTAGGAGCTAGCAAGGGTTATCAAACTGCAACAAAAGAAGAGACCCCCTCAAAGAAAAAACTATGGAAATGATCCTGTTTCAAACACTACTGTAACTGCACGCACTAAGACACGTAGCCTCCAGTCCCTTTCTGAGTCGGCAGCGTGACTGTTCCCATTCCACAGCGGAGATGACGTAAGGGAAGCAAACGCAAATGCAAATTCCTGTTTGCTGCCCCTTCTTACCTGATCCATTGCACAATCAAATGTCCGTGCTTTTTCCCTTAACAACCTATGTACAGATTTCTCCTTTTCGAGGTGTAGAGAACTCAGTTAAATCATTTCAGTCCACTTCATTTTCCCTAGTCATAAAAGAAAGACTAGCCTCTCAAAGACGCAAAGTTACTCGTGTTGGCGATTCTCCAAGGGATAAGAGGCAGGAAGGACAGGCGTATGTCAAGTTCCCAAGAGCCCAAGGGCAACAGTGCCACCAAAGGCAGGGACTCAGCACCCAGCCTGCTCCCAGCAGCTCCTGGTGCAAGAAATATAATTTAAAAAATATGTATCATTTACTCTCTGCTGGAAGCAGGGTTGGATGCCTGTCATGTTGATATTTTTGTATTTAAATTTTCTCCAGGCACCAAAAGCTTTGAAATTACCTCCTATTTCAGAAGAGCCACCCAGAATTCTGGACCCCCGGAGGAGCCAATTTAAAGTCAATGAACCCCCAACAGAGCTCTTCATCATTCCAATGGAGATTCATTTCCACACGCCACACCCTGCAAAGGAGAAAGCCTGCAAAGGAGGTGGGTCCCCTCCAGGTATGTGCTCCTGCGGGAGCCAGGCAAGCCAGAAAGGAAGGAAATTTGAGGTCAGGCCAACTCCATGCACCCCCGAATCACAGCTGCGCTGCTTCAGAGCCTTCAGAGAATTTTGTCAAAGAAGGAAAACCTAGAAATTGGTCTCTACTGGTTATATTCAATCCAGTTTTTAAATGTCTATCAAACCCTTCATTAAATGGTGTTTTGCTAAACCGTGGAAGGAAAGGAACCAGGCACACACAACAGTAAACCCAGTGTGCCCTTGGCGCTGCAAAGACGAAGGCTTCTCCAGCAGCTGACAAAAAGTGCAATTCAAGGTATGATCCAGGTACAAGACGAATGTTTTTAAATTTTATGACAGTAAAAGACACATTGCCCGTAACCCCTCCTAAATATCCTCCTCCCTCTCTGTGAGCCGCTTGTCCCGTCATTCTTGCCACTCTCTGAAGCAGTTCTGGAAGTCCTCTTTCAGGAGTGACTTCACAAGGTGTGATCTAGTAGGTAGTAAGCGCCGCGGTCACGTGCCAGCCAGTGGCGAGGCGGCCTCCTAAACACAGGGCGGCGTGTCCCCGCCCCTCACTCACCAGATCTGCCACGGTGTGGCTCTGGCTCAGCCTCAAAGTCAAAAAAGGACCACGAAAGGCGCACGTGTTCAGCTGCGCCAGGACATCGAAGCAGCCACAAAAGTACAACCAAAGACTGGACACAGGGTGCCGATCTCCTCTGGAGAGCAGCGAGAACGGAGGCTAAGTGCGCAAAGTGAGTGTTTTGGAGGAGATTTATGGCAATATGACTCTTACTGTAATTTTAGAAAAAAATGTAAACGGTCACCCCGTTTTTCGATCATACTTTGTATAATACAAAAACAGGTCAACTGAAATTGAAGTTTTTTAAAAACTGACTAAAGGGAGCAGAAAAATAAATGTTCTCAGACAGCTGGTATGAAGGTACTGTTTTAAGTAAACACTGGATTTACCCGAGTTTCTTGGAAGCGGAGGTGGAAAGAATTCTTGGATGTTTTGACCTTCATTTTATAAAAGAAAGATAAGGAATTGTCTGAAATGTCATTTGTCCAATTTTAAAAATTTTTTATTCTTATTAGTATATGTTTTCACTACATAATGATCCCACTCATCGTGGGGAGCTGGCTCGAGCACCCGGCTCCTCCTCGTTCTTTCTCCACCTCCTGCCCCGCCGCCTCCCCCAGCTCTGTCTCTCGGTTCCCATCACATCTGTAAGAGATCTATCTCCCCGTCTCCTATTATCTTTTATTTTGCTCTTTAATTTATTTATACTTTGGGTTTCTCATATAAAAGAAACCATGTGATGGTTAAGAAATAACATCAAGTTATTGATGTGCGACTGATTTATTTCACTTAATATTATGGTCTCAAGGTGCATGCATTTTCCTACAAATGACTCAAATTTATCCTTTTTATGGCAGAGTAGTACTCTGTTGGGTACACACACCACATTTTCTTTATCCATTTATCTGTTGATGGACATGTAGGCTGCTTCTGTGATTTAACTATTACGAACTTTGCTGCTATAAACATGAAAATTCATATATTACTGTAATATGATTCAACTTGGAAAGATACCTAGTAGGAAAATAGCTGGGTCAAATGGAATTTCTATTTTTAGTTGTTCAAATAAACTCTATAATGCTTTCCACAGTGCTATACCGGTTTACATTTCTACCCACAACATAGAAGGGTTCCTTTTTCCCCACAGCCTCACCAGCATTTGTTATTACTTGGTTTCCTGATGACTGCCATTCTTTGTAGAATAAGACAGAATACCTGTGCTGTTTTAATGTTCATTTCTGTAATAGCAAGAGATGCTGGACATTTTTTCATGTATTTATTGGCAATTTGTACTTCTGAGATGTAACTATTCATTTCAGTGGTTCGTTTTTTTATTGAGTCTTTTATTTTGTGGAGTCTTTTTTTTTAGGCTGTCTCTTTGGTCTTTTGGTTGTTTTTTTCTTTCTCATGCAGAAGCCTAATTTGATGTAATTCCATTTGCTGAAGTTGATGCTTGATGTTATTTCTTGTACAATCGGGGCTATGCCTGTATCTCTGAGTTCTGCCTAATTTATCTTCCAGCTGGTTGTGTCTGTTTTCGTAGTCTAGATCTCTGACCCATTCTGATTGCAGTTTAGTACACGTTTAGTGGACCCAGCTTGCGTCTTCTGCATGTGTGCAGCAGTTTTCCCGACGCCATCTGCTAAAGAGGTCATCTGTCCTGCAGCGCATGCTTTTGACCACTTTCCCAAAGCTCCGACTTCTGAGAGTGCCTGGCACTGTCTCTGCACCCTCTGTCCTGGTCCATTGACCCAAGGTCGGCTCCTGTGCCAGTGCCGTGCTGTTTTTATCACCGTATCCTTGGAGTGTAACTTAAAATGTGCGAGCATGATGCCTCCTGCTTTGCCCTTGTTGCCCAGGATCGCTTTTGCTCAGTGGCCCAGCTACAGCTCCTGCCACCCAGGGCAGTTCTTCAGTCTGTTGCCCTCCAGTATACCTGAGTATATTGACCTATTAAAGTAGAAAATTAAAATCATCTATGCAGAAAAACATATGTATTTCCTTAATTTTGGCTCTGATCTGTATAATTTCCTTCCTTGTACCAGCTTTGAATTTGGATTGTTCTTGTTTTTCCAGGACCTTGAGTAACACTGTTAGGTTATTTATTTGGACTCACTCTGTTTCCATGATGTGAATTTTCACAGCCACCAGTTTCCCTCTTAGGACTGGTTTCATTGTGTTCCATTAGTTCTGGTATGTTGTACTGACATTATCACTTGATTCTAGGAGCTGCTTAATTTCTGCTTTGATTTCTTCTGTGACCCACTGATTAGTCAGCAGTATATTGTTTAATTTCCACGTGCTTGCATAATTTCTGTGGTTTCTTTTATCATCGATTTCTAGTTTCATTGCTCTGTAATCTGATAATATGCATAGGAGAATTTGAATTCTTCTGTATTTACCTAAGCCTGCTTTCTGGACTGGAACATGGTCCATTGTGGAGAAAGTTCCGTGTGCTGCTGAGATACAGTATGCTTTGTTGTGGGGTGGAGATGTTTATCAAGACCGTTTGTTCAATGGTGTGGTTCAACTGATATTTATTGATTTTTTAAATCTATTTGTTCTATTTGTCACAGTGAGATATTCAGATCCTTCACTATAACTATGCTGATGTTTATCTGTTTTGTTTTGTTCTTTGTTTTGTTTTTGAGACAGGGTCTTGCTATGTAGTTCAGTCTGGCCTCAAACTCACAGTGATTTTCCTGCCTCAGCCTCCCAAGTGCTGGGATTACAGGTGTACACTACCACATCGAGCTTTATCTGATCTTTTATGTCCAGTAGTAAAGTTTGTTTTATGAACCTGGGTACACCAATGCTCAGTGCATATAAGTTTATAGTAGTTATCTCTTCCTGTGGAATTGTTTCCTTACCTAACATGTAGTGACCTTCTTTGTCTCTTCTGATCAGTTTTGGTTTCAAATCCACTATGTCTGAAAATAGGACAGGTACTCCTTGTTTTCATGCTACTGTCACATGGCGTGTTTTTCCATCCTTTGATTTTTAGTCTATGCATTTCTTTTTAGATTAAATGAGTTTCTTGTACACAGCATACCACTAGGCTTTATTTTTCAATTCAGTGTGACTGTGTCTTTTGACTGAGGAGTTGAGAGCACTCACATTAAAAGTTCTGAATGAAAGACATCGGCTTATTCTTTGCCTGTTACTGTGTCCGACCTCCCACCACGCCCCTCACCTGCTCACCCCCCGATGTACTCATTTCAACACTCCTTGACATGGCTGACTTGTCTTTTTCTGGGACACCCTTGAGAATTTCTTGGAGTGCTGATGTGGTGGTCGTGAATTTCTTAAAGTGCTCTTTGTCATGTAAAGACCTTATTTTCCCATCAATTTTGAAAGCTTGTTTTGCAGGATGTATCAGTTGGGGGTTGGGAATTATTTTCTTAGAGCTTGAAATGCTTCACTTCAAGCTCCTGACCTTTTACATTTGTGTAAAATAGGCATTTGTAATTCTAGTGGGTTTACCTTTATAAATGATTCGCTGCTTTTCTCTAATAGTATTTTAGATTTTTGTCCTTGTGGTGGGCTCCTGGGATTTTGACTATGATGTGCACAGTTTGGTATAATGTGATCAATTCTTTTCTGATCATGGCTATTTGGAGTTCTGTGTGCCTCACAAATCTGTATGTTGAATTCTTTTCCCATATTTAAAAAGTTTTCTGCTATTATGTCTACAGATTTTTTATGCTATTTGTGCTGTTTTCTCACTTTCCACTGGTTCCATTTAATCCTCGTCTTCTTTGTATTATCTGGCAGCTGCTGGAACCATTTCCCACCTTCTCTTGCTGTTTGTAAGGCGTCTCTAAGTGTGTGATCCCTGCACGTGCCCCATCTTCCAGACCTGACCCTGTCCTTACACTGCTCACGTCAGCTGGCCACACTGTCAATCACACGTCTTATTTCCTGGTTTTCTGTTTGGTACCTTTTCATGGTCTCTTATTCTGAGCTAAATGGGTCACTCATATTTGTATGGTTTTGGTTAGCTCGGCTGGCTTTTTATAAGTGAGCTCTATAAGCTCACTGATCGTTTAGTGCATTAAACCCACTGTCTGACTAGTTATATCATCTGTGAGCTTGCTGAGCCACTTACTGATCTGTTTTTTGTCTTTATCATTGTATGTAACTCAGCTGCTCGACTTCTGATGTCCTCCCCATCAGTGCCCCATGGATCACATTTGGGGAGTTTTGAGTTTTTGGTAGCATTTTGTTACCTTGTCTTTTCTTGCTTCTAATTGCATGTGGGTGGTGCTCACTGAGGTTTGTGGGTCAGTTATAGTGGGGAGGTTGTTTTTGCTAACATGCAAGTCTCTTTAGTGAGTGTCTGCTTTTCAGTGACACGCCCTCTGCCTCTGTCTGGAGACCTAACCACCTCCATTAATTTGGGATGGAGGATCCAGCACGATTCCCCTCCAGTTCTCCAGAAATGAACTGCAGTATTTTTGATGACACAAAGACAAACCGGATGTTGCCATACAGTAAAAACCCACGTGTGCTAATTCTCCAAAATGAGTATCACTGTAACATACTGCAAACACACACAGTGAAAGAACCCTCATGGGGGGGGCCTCTGGCTAAATCTCTGGGCCCTGTGACTGCTCCCCCACCCCATGACAGTCACCCTGGGCCACGAAGACGCCCCCGCAGCCCCGTGGGACGCACCTGCCAGGGCCCAAACGTGGCCCTCCGGGAGCCCAGGCTCTGGGCCCATGCCCAGCTGGGCCCCACGGCAGGAGCGCGGTGGGCTGAGCCCCCACCCTGGGAAGAGACACCAGGGAAGCAGCGCTCCGCTCCAGCCCGGCTTTCTCCTTGCATCCTAGGTCCCGAGCGTCCTCCACAGAGACCCCGCGAGCAGGACCCCCCAGGAAGGCCGAGGCCCAGGACCATCT
Organism: Dasyprocta punctata; assembly: GCA_004363535.1. Taxonomy (NCBI): domain Eukaryota; kingdom Metazoa; phylum Chordata; class Mammalia; order Rodentia; family Dasyproctidae; genus Dasyprocta; species Dasyprocta punctata. The sequence continues at coordinate 11,760 of RJWM01013554.1, forward strand.
GCGTGAGGCTGCCGGCGCCCCCAGGTAGCTCCCACCTCGCCCCAGAGCTGTGGCACTGCGATCCCACAGAGCTAAACCAACCGCAGCCCCACTTTCTGGTTGTAGACGGAATGTGGCCCTGGTCACCAAAACACTGCGGCCAGCTTTACAGTTAACCTTGTTTTTTTTTTTTTTTTTTTTTGCGGCAGCGGGGATTGAACTCACAACCCCGCGCCTGCCTGATAGACGCGTAAGCCGCTGAGCCAAACTCCCGGCCCTAGTTTTTTGAGGCAGGGTCGCACTATGTAGCTCAGGCCAGTGTTGCGCTCGCGTTGTAGCCCAAGCTGGCCTCGAACTCACAACGCTCCACCTACCTCAGCCTCCCGAGTGCTGGGATTAAAGGCGTGCGCCACCACGCCCGGCTAACCTTGCTTTTAAGCGCCGAAATTTCCTTTCTAATCTGTTTATAAGTATATGGTCTCTCATTTTCAAGTCCATAATGTCGATAAAATGCTTCACCCCGGTCCTCCAGAGCATTCTAGGGGCGTTCGAAATCATACAATGTGTTCACCTGAATTTGCGTTTTAACGTGTGCTATAGACTGGCAGGAACGGGCATGTTCAGGAAGCTCGCGGTTTCCAGAAAAACGAGAGGCCCGGCCGGGTGATGGGGCTGCAGGGGTTCTGGCCTCTGACCAGTGGTGCTGGCAGCCGAAGGACGGTGTCAGCTCAGGGAGGCTCTCCTGCCCCACCCAGCATGCTCTTGGGTTTCTTGTTGGTTTGTTTTGCTTGTTGGCAGGGAGTGCTGGGGGTTGAACCAAGGCGCTGTACCACTGAACTATATTCCAGCCCTTTCGTATTTTTATCTTGAAGTGGGATCTCTCTATGTCACTGAGTTGCCTAGACTGGGCTTGAACTTTTGAGCCTCCTGCCTCAGCCTCCCAGCAGGCCAACAACTTTCCATTCCGGTTTGCTCGCTGGTTTACAGTTGTTTGTGTGTGCATTTGTTTATGGCAGAGTCTCGCTAAGTGGCCCAAGCTATCCTAGAACTCAAGATTTTCCTGTCTCGGCCTCCCCACTACCTGGGATCACAGGCCTATGCCACCACGCCAGGTCCTGTTCTGTTCTGTGCGTGAGCTTAGCTACTCCTCACAGCAACCATGCTCCCTTCGCAGTGTAGAAAGCAGGAGCCAGCGAGCAGAGGCCCAGCGGGCCCTTCGGCCTTGGCTCAGGCCTGGGGCAGGCGTCTGGGAGGCCCCGGCCGGGTGCTCTTGAAACCATCTCGGCTGCTGTTGCTCTTCAGCAAGTGTCAGCCATCCAGAGATAGTGGGGTTTCCTTCTTTAAGAACCCCAAGCACGCTGGTGGCTCAGGGAAGCGGGCGGGGTCCGGGTCCATGGTCCCCAGGCCGGCGGTGGTGCACGATGCCCTCCCTCTGCTCGCCCAGGGCTGGGATCAATCGATCGATCACGGCAGCAGCGGAGGCCCCTCCCAGCGCAGTCCCCCGGTCTTGGGCACCAGGGCTGGTGACAGGGCCGAGGGCATGGAGGGCGCAGACTGTCGCTTGCTGAGCCGGGAGCGGACGGGTCTATGGGAGCAGACTGTGTTCGCTTGCTTAGCAGCACGCACTGCCTACCAGCAGAGACTCACCTCCTGCCTACAGCCACCTCACCCTGGGGCCTGTAACATAGTCGGCTAACAAATAGTCCATTTTCCTTTTTCTTTCTTTTTTTCTTTCTTTTTTTTTTTTCTTTTTGTTGTTGTTGTTGTTGTTGACACAGGGTCTCTCTATTCAGCTCAAGCCAGCCTTGAACTCAGTATGTAGCCCAGGCTGGTCTCAAACTCACAGCCATCCTCCTGCCCCAGCCTCCTGAGTGCTGGGATTATAGACATGCACCACCTGTGACAGTAGCATTTTTGTAGAAGCCCAATAGCTTCACAGAACTGCCCCCAACTGTCTGTTTCCTGGTCATAAGACTCCAATCAAACATTTTTGGCTGGTATATCACATGGGTAATGTGATGTCCTTCTTAGCATATCATATCAAGGGACACAAAGTGTCAATTTGTCCCATTACAGGTAAGGCTACATTTCATTATTTGGTTAGAGGCGCTGTCTGCCGAATCTGACCACTGTCGAGAGACTTTCCCCACTTGGTAACTAGTAGTCTGTGACGTTTTGAGACTGTGTGCAAAGCCGGCTTATAAACCCAAATAACCATGGCTGTGGGGCAGGTGAAGCAAAGGTCGCCCTGTCAGCGGGAGGCAGTGGGGCAGAGCCTGCTGGCTGGAGAGGAGGGAGCGGGGACAGAGGGAGCCCCGACCCGACCGCCCTGGAGCGCGTGGACTCAGTCCTCCAGGCCTCCGAGCTCTGCACCCACAGATTCAACCAGCCACGAGTCAGAGTAACTGGACCTGTGCTGAACACATGCGTGCTTTCTTTCCTGTCATTTTCTAAACAATGCAGCGTCCCAACTATTTTCATAGCATTTACGTCACGTCTGGTACTGCAAGCCCGCTGGAGATGACCTAAAGCCACAGACGCACGCAGCGCACATGCAAATCCCGTGCCGCTCTGCAGGAGGGACATGGGGTCGGCCCAGTGCCCGAGGAGGGGCTGAGACCGCGGGCTCCTGCTGAGCAGTCACCCTGTGGTCACAACTCCGAACCCAGTCCCTCTAAAGCTGGGGCTCCGAGGCAGTCCACAGACGGAAAGGAGAGGCGTGCGGCCTCTTCTGCCTTGTTTCTATCTCACAATCCCACCCGTGAGCGGCAAGCAGCGGCCGCCTCCTCAGCGCCTCCCCGTTCTGAGCCACTCACCAGATGATCGAGCCACGCGTGATCTCATCTCGGCTGTGGGGTGGATTTGCTCCCTGCTCCTGAGCAGGACCGGAAAAAAGGGGCAGGGGGCCGGGCGTGTAGCTCAGTGGCTTCCTGCCTGGCAAGTGCAAGGTCCTGAGTTTGATTCCTGGTACCAAAAAGAAAAGAGAGAGAGAGAAGGAGCAAGCCTGAGAATGAGTGGACATGCCATTCCCGCCTCCAGGGACTTGCGGCCACGGTAGGAGCGAAGCCGCCCTCCTGTGTGCTCCTTATGAGTTTGCTCACTCGTGCCCTTCTCCCTTTTGCTTTTGAAGATGATGCCCTGTGCGAGGATGCGTCCCCACCACTGGACCACCTGCCCCCGATTATGGGGAGAACCACTCCGGAGAGCCAGGACAGCCCCGGGACGTCAGGCCGCGGTGAGGGGCCCCAGAGCCCCCAGCACACACGGGCACCAGCAGCAGGACAAGGTACCGGCCCCCTGGGTCCTGCGGTCCCCTTCCCATTGCTTTGCGTGGCTTCCATCAGAGCCCCGTGGCAGACATGACGTAAACCACCGTGGGAAAGGAGAGACACGGGAGTGTCTCTGTGGCGATGGTGGTGGGACCAAGGTTCTCACTGCGGGTCTTGGGGGTCCCTCTCCCCACAGCTGCACGTGTGACCCACAGCTGGGAGGAGACCCCAGGGCTCAAACCCAGCCTTCACCGCCTGGCAGGGGGCCTGAGTGCCCTCCCAGCAGGAAGTGTCCCCAGAGAGAGGTCAGCTCCAGCCCAAGACTGAGCCCAGAGTAGGGGAGCCCCGGGTGCCTCCTGGCGCAGGGGCAGGGCGCACATCCTGCAGCCGGCTCTGCACGGCACTCACGGCCCTTTGATCTGAAGAGAGCTCTTAAAGCAGCGGCTGCTCTGAGGTAGGCGGAGCGTTGTGAGTTCGAGGCCGGCTTGGGCTACAACGCGAGTGCAAAGCCGGCCTGAGCTACACAGTGCGACCCTGCCTCGAAAAACCTGTGCTGGGAGTTTGGCTCAGTGCCTTAAGCGCCTGCCCTGGCAGGCGCGAGGTTGTGAGTTCAATCCCCGGTGCCGCAAAAAAAAAAAAAAAAAAAAGCAGCGGCTGCTGCGAGTGGGAATAGCCCCGGAGACTCCCAGGGGAGGCACCGCTGGAGGAAGACAGGCGGCGGCCAGAAGTGGAGTCTGGGGGGAGCTGGCCGGAGGGAACGCGGCGCACTGGCGAGGAGGGGACACCTTTGCTCACTGCCGAGTCACACTCAGGCTTTGAGACGCTCACACTCAGCAAGGACGAGGGGCTAAGCGCCCACGCACACAGAGCACATTTGACACGCCCCAGGGGAGAGCACCCTCTCCGGTCACCAGGCCCCATCCCCCTTCTCTCCCCAGAGCAGACCCGGCGGAGAGCTCAGGAGCACAGATTAAACACGGCGATCGCAGCCCCCCTCTGTGTGCAGCGTCCCTGTTTAAAGCCAAGATGCTCAGAACCCGGTTCCCTCCCGTCCTCCTCCCAGCACCCTTTCCCCCCTCGCCCCCAGAGGCGTTGGCCTAACCCTTCCCCAGGGAGGCGGCTGTGCTCCTCCAATCCTGATGTCCCGTCAGCACGGTCCCCGGGGCCATCCCGGAGTCCCACAGCCCGGACAGACACACACCCATGCCGGACCTCTTCCGACAGGAGACTCTGATAGAACAAGCGCCTGGGCCACGGCTGACGGGGTCTCCGGTGCGCACGTGAGGGTGTGCGTGTGTGTAAGGGTGTGTGTGTCTGTCTCTGCAGGCCCGCGTGGGTGCACGTATGTGTGTGCAGCTGTGCAAGCCCGTCCCTGCATCCAGACCCACAATGTGTGTGCGTGTTGTTTGTATGTGATGCCAAGTGCGTGCGTGTGCGTGTGCAGGTAGGCACACCCGCATGCCTGCAGTGATGCACACGTGTGTGTACACGAGGCAGGGCATACACGTACACATGCCCACTTGGAAGCGCTTATACCTCTGTGTGAAGATGTGTGGGCTTGTGCTTGTGTGTCATGCCTGGGGTGCCTCTAGCTGGTGGCCTGTCCCCCTCCCAGCCCACTGACTTTGTAAGTGGAGACGGTAATACAGGAAACATATTTGAAATATATTTTGTCTTGGTGCCTGGTTCCCATCACACAGCTAAACCCCATGGATTTCCAGGGACAGGAGCGTCTTTTCTTACTCACAGGGAGCTCCTTAGACAACAGCTGATTTATGCCAAGAGGTGACCTAGAGTAAGGCTCCAAGTCAGACCCAAGTCGGGCTGGTCCCCGAGAGGACTGAGGGATGGCGGGAGGCAGAAGCATTGGCCCCCTCCGCGCACCCCCGTCTCCAGGAGGAGGGCAGCAGGACCCGAGGCGGAGCCTGCAGAGGCCTGGGGGCGCCGGGCGCCCTCTCCTAGACTCGCAGCTGTCCACTCTGTCCTCACAAGGGCCCAGCAGGCCCGCAAACGCGCGTGCTCTCCGCGTTCTGTGAGCCAGCCTAGCAAGCTGTCCCACGCGAAGAGAGCCGCGGGGACCCCCTTAGCAGTCGGCCGGCCTGGAGCGCGGGCCACACCTGGGACGCGGCAGCGGGCTCATGGGACGGGGCCCCACGCGAGCCGTGCTGCCTGCTCGGCGGATGGCTCCAGGCCGCACCGCTGCGTCTGCTGGCTGCGGCCTCCGCACGCCCGGTCGCGGAAGCGTCTCACGCTGACGCAGGAGGGTGGGGGCGTGGGGGGCTCTTCTTAGCTTCTACTGTGGTTTGTGGGACCGCCTTCATCTCTGTAAGTCCCGGAGGAGGGGCGGCCCGGGCCCCAGGTCACGGCGCTGCTGCCGGCAGCGACAGCGGAGGTGGCGTCGTCGGGCCCTGTGCCCGGCCCGGGCCTTGTGCACCTGCAGGCCCGGTGAGCGGCGGCCTCCTCCAGGCCCTGCAATACCCGACAGGCCGCCCTTTCCAAACTCGCCCGCCCCACGGCGACCCCAAGGGGCAGGGCTTGCGCTGCCCGCTCCGGACTGCTGAGCACACCTGGGAGGGGGTTCGGCCAGGGTCCCCCCCCCCCCGCTCCGCGCCCGAGCTGAGATTCCAGGGACCCCGCCCGGGCACCTCCGGCTGCTCCCGCCCGCCCGTCCCCGTCCCCCGAGGGCCTTCCAGAGCGCGCTCCGCCCGCTGGCGAAGGTCTGATAACGCGTGCCTGCGGTCGGCCTTGCTTTCCGAGGAAAGATTTCACCCGCAGCGCCCACATTTCCCAGCAGTTCGGACGCGGTCACCGCGTGCGTGCGTGCGTGCGTGCGTGCGTGCGTGAGTGCGTGACGGGCCGCGCCTGCCGGGGTCTGCAGAGGGCGTCGGGGAAACGGCCTGCGAGAGGCCGGGGCGCCCGGATGGGCTGCAAAAGCGCTTTTGGTGCTCGCCCAGCTAAGCACTGCTGCGCGCCTCTCCCAGCCAGCTCCGCGGCGCGGGCGGCCGCTTGCTAATCCGACCCGGGCTCCAGCTGCGTGTTCCGGCCTGGCACCCCCAAGGCGGCTTCCGCAGCCCCTGCCGGGCCCTGAGCTTCCCGGAAGAGCGCTGCTGGCTCAGGGCGGAGGAACGGAAGAAACGAAGTCAGGCCGTGACGCGTGTCAACCGCCCAGCAAGCGTCCCAGCGGACACGCGTGAGCCGCGCAGCCGGCGGCCCCTCGATGCGGGGGACGGGCGCCGCATTCACGCGGCGGGGCCTGGCGCTGCGGAGCCGTGAAAGAGGGGCGAGGAGCCCCGCCCGGCCTGCGCTTTGCGTGGAAGACTGCGGGTCAATCCCTGCGTCCGCGATTGCTCACCGCCTCCGCTGAGAAATCCCGCGTGTTCCTGTTGAAGCAGCCATGGGCTGCAGAAAAACAGCGTTTGGTTCCAAGTTCAGTGTCAAAGCGCCCGTCACTGCCGGTTGCACCAGGAGCTGCATATACAAATACCTGGATCCCGGATCATGGGAGCCGGAGGGAGCCGAGGAGGGGTCGTCGGTGGGCACAGCTGCACAGCAGCCGGAAGCCACTGCGATTCTTTGCACCCGTGCGCGTTTGTCTGCTCCGTCCCAGAAGAAATCGTTTCTTTTTGGTAAAGAAAAAGCCAGAAGCACAAAGAGAAACGCTCAGGCTTTGAGCTGGTTGTGGCCACTGTGGATCTGACGCGGTCCGGGGTTCCCTCGCCCGGCGCGGTCCTCCGTGGGTCTGACGCGGCCCGGGGTCCCCTCGCCCGGCGCGGTCCTCCGTGGGTCTGACGCGGCCCGGGGTCCCCTCACCCTGTGCGGTCCTGGTGACGTGCCCCGGCATTGCAGGAAATGTGCATTGAGAAAATCACTGAAAATATTTCAATACTTCTGAGAGACAGAGAAAGGAAATTTAAGCTGAATAAACGGAGACCTGACTGTCATCTTCTCCCTGCCTCAAGGACAATGTATTGAATCCTCCTCCTTCTCAAAGACATTCATTGCCAAGGGTGGTAGCACACGCCTGTGATCCCAGCACTGAGGAGGCTGAGGCAGGAGGATCACCGCATGTTTGAGGTTAGCCTGAGCTACACAATGAGACCTCCTTTCAAAAAAAAAAGACACTGAGGGTTGGGATGTAGCTCAGTGGCACAAGCACCTGTCTGGTAGGTGCAGGGGCCTAGGTTTGATTCCCAGTACCAAAAAAAAAGAAAAAAGAAAAGGCATTCACCGTGTGAATGAATGAATGGACCAGTCAGTGAGTCACACCCCACCCTGCAGCCTTCCCCTCAGGGATAGGTGCTTGGCCTTTGGCGTCTGTTTGTGACAGGGTCCCCCTATGTAGTCCAGGATGACCTTGAACTCACTTAGCACAGGCTGGCCACAAATTCACGGCGGTCCTCCTGCCTCAGCCTCCTGATTTCTGGAATTACAGATGTGCAACCCCATGCCCAGGTTGACCGTTGGTCTTGATGGAGATTAGAGCATGCCCTGCTGGGTAGGGGAGAACCTTAAACCCACTTCTCCCCAGGAGGTCCATTGAACAGGTCAAGCTTTCTTAAGTATTAATGGGAAAGGGTTTTTCTCAGTTTTTGAAGTAGTACCCTGAAAAACATTTTTCCTCCTGCAGAAGGCTTACTGCAGCGACAGCTGACTCTCCACAGCTCAGACGGCAAGAGTCCACCCTCTCCTTCCGGGCTCCAGTGGCCCAAACGTTCGGTCTCCTTTCTTTTCCTCCCACGATGCTGGCATACCCCTCCAGTGTTTAGAGCCGCTTTAAACCCGTCTCTTCTGGGCATTTTTCTTGCTAAATCCACCTCATCTCCTAAGTGCCTCCATGGAGCCTGAGCCCTTTTCTGTCAATCCCTCTTTAGTGATTATTGTATTTATCTGCATCTTTTTCTGTTTAGCTCCCAATTATGTGAGTCCTAGGACCCTCTTCTCTTCATCGTGTGTCCAAGAGCTGCTTGCTGATTGGCTGAGTACCCCAGGTGCCACAAAGGAAAGTTCTTGGGGGAATCATAGTTTTGTCTTATTAATAAAAAAACCTAAGCAAAGGAGGAATATGATCTGTCTGCTATTTCTAAGACTTTCAGAGCCTGTCAACAACTATTTGGAAATAAAATTCTTAGGCAATTAGATCATGATATCTTGCTTCAGACCGCATAGGGAGAATATAACCTTCAGAAGAGAAGAAAAGGGAAAAAAAGAAAGATGGGAAGACTGAGCTGGAATTTGACTCTGTTGGTCATGTTGGGATATTGCAACACTTATAAATTCAAAGACTTGAGAAAAGAGAACTTGGAAGGCTACAAGTCGAAACACTGAATCGGCTTTCCAAGTTGCTTGTTCTTGATTCAAGTCCTTCATCCATCCTCCTAATCACAGTGCCAGCAAGAGATGTTTTTCTCTGAGAAGTTCTTTTGTTCAGGAGTTTTTTATTACAAGAAGATCAAGGATGTTTGTGCCAAGGGTTCAAGTTGGAACTTCAGGTCCTGCATAAACTTAAATTCCTGGTCTCTTTTAGGGTTCTAATTAGCATTTGCTCTTCCCATCGATGGATTTTTCACTCTTGAAATGTTTCTTGTTTTCCATTTGATAAGTACCCTGTACCCTTGCAGATCTTTCTTGGCGTGGTAGTTTTAACCACGTCCACAGATTCTTAGAGGCTTCTCCCAGCCCAAGGGAGACCCGAGCTGCCCAGCCCCGTGAGGAGCGGGAGAGGGAGCCCCTTCTCACTGACGCCGTGACGGGAGTGCTGGGGTGTGACAGCTGCCACGGCCTCTGCAGCTGTACCTGAACGTGTGAGACCGGTGACGCGTCAAGGAGAGAGGTTTACTTTGGCTCAGGGTTCTGGAGGCTGAGAAGCCGGGGAACATAGCACCAGCACCTGCTCAAGTCGTGACACAGTGGGCGGAAAGGCCCGCGGGGAGACCAGCAAGTGTGACAGGGACCTCGCTTTGTAACGGCCCCTCGCACGGTGACTGATGCGGTTCTCGAGGGTGAAAACCCCCACTCCCTGCAGAACTCACCCCGTGGTGAGACAGCGCTTCCCCCTGCAGGGGGCCGAGCTCTGACCTCAACGCCCGAGAGGCTCCACCCCTCCCAGCATCGTGGCACTGGCAGCAGATTTCAACACAAGTTTTGGAAGCGACGCAGGACCCTCAAACCACCGAAGGGCCATAAAAGCACCACGGCCTCGTCCGGGCTTGGACTGACCCCTGGAGAACGCTGGCCACTGCGGCTGTCACGAGGCCGCCCAAGCAGTGCAGAGAGCAAGGAACAAAGCCGTGTGCTACAGCAGAATGGACTTTCCGGCCCCGTGAGCGAGCGGCCTTCAGAAAGGAAGCCCAGCCCCACCAGCTCTGCAGACGACCACACCGACGGCCATACCATAAACGGGACCTCGTGAGAGGCTTGGCCAGAACCCCACACCCCAGCCGGTCCGATTCCCACCAGAGATGTGTGAGATAGAGCAAAGGTTTGTCATCTTTAGTCACTAGGTTTGTGGGCAATTTATTTTACCATAATAGATGACTAATACACTTGGTGTCATGGCCTATGATTTGGTATCTCAGACTGATCAGGCCCACAACAAGTGAACTAAATAAAAGAGACAAGTGGGATGACTTTAGGGCTCCAGGAAGATCAAAACCCTCTAGCAGAATTCGGGATTCTCTGGGGACTGAGACAAAGAACTTCTCTGGGCGGCCAGTGTTTATTTGGTTTTCAAACAAGGGAATAGCTTGGAGTGGAAAGCCAGAAAGTGAGCAGGACCTTGGGAGTCTGCTCAGGGCCTCCCCCAAGGAATAAACGACGTGAATTCAGGAGAACTACCTCCAGGTTGACCCTCACCGCAGGGGCGAGACACCTGCAGCTGCAGTCTCTATCTAGTTATGGGTGGGAGCCAGGTATCCTGTCCGGAGGCTCACAGGCCACTCCAGGCCTCAGCCGGGACCAGGGACTCAGAGAGGGTCCCTTCCTACAAGTGCGCTGCCCATCTCCAGATGAGGGCCCTAGGCCTGGGACAGGCTCATGAGCACACACAGAAAGCCAATTGGTTAACTTTAAATCCTGCTCAGAACCGCTTCGTAGTGGTCTCCATCAGTCTGGTAAATAGAAAAATGAGCGGTCTAAGAATATCCCAGCTGCTCTGCCGGCTCTGGCTGCGTGGGGCCAGGCGTGCTAAGCGGCTGACTTCTCCTCCATCTCCTGTTTGTCACTGGGCCCCAGGCGGACTAGGAAGCCCTGAGGGGAGGAGAATCCTTCCACACTGGTGGGGTATTTGACAAAGTACGACCTCCCTTGGGAGCTCGTCTCTCAGCAGCTGTCGTGAAGAGATGCCGAAGGGCTCAATGGAGGACACTTGCTTTAGATGAGGCCATGAGGAGGAGCGCCAGTGGGTGCCCTTTGTGACTACGGGCAGATACTTCACTCCCAGGGACCCAGCTTCTTCGCATGGGGAAAGGGGACATCGGTCTCATGTCCCCCCGAATACCAGCCCCACGGCAGGTGGACAGGCAGTTGTCCCCACACGTATGTGGGAGCCAGGGGACTGAACTGGATTCACTCCGCAGACCCTCTCAGATGCTAACGGATCATGGCTGTCTGAAATGTGGCTACATACGGTTTCCCAAACCCATTTGACAACCGAATACTTTTGTTTCTAGCAAAGTGCTGTGTGAATGTAAATTGGTTTTGGAACATACTTTGGAAAATGCTAACCTGATGATTTCTGAGGCTCCTTCCAGCTCTAATAGTGTGTATTTCTAAACATGCCCTTCCCGAGGAGGCCGTCTCAGTGGGGGCGGTTCTGCCATCTACCTCCCGAAGCAGGATCTCAGCCATCCACTAATTAATTTCCATTCTCCAGACATCGATTCTGAATAACAGCCCCACAATGCATCCATCTGTGGGAGAGGAGGGTAGGAGGAGGCCCACGTGGTAATGATTTGCCTCGTTCCTTCGGCCCAGTCAGCGTTAGCTAATGAGGCGTAAGAAGCCACGTTGGCAGCTGTTACCAGTCCTGCTGGCCTCCAGTCACACGCATGAACACAGAACATGCGACTGGGTGTGCTGGTTGGGCATCCAGCGTTTCCTTCTAGTGGGCTTTCCTGTACCGCAGACGCCGGAAGGCCAAAGACTACATTTCCCACACGCCCTTCCAGGTGGGGGGCTGGGTGCAAATGGCGTTCTGCCAGCTCCGTGTGCTTGCGTGAGATTCGCAGCCCCAGGAGTGACGCGGCTGACACTGGCGCTGAGTCTGGGAGGCCCGGGCACGTGCGAAGGCAGCTGCCTGTGTAACCGTTTTTTCCTAAAAGGCCGGGGGGCTCCGTTCCTCCCCGGTAAATTCTCCCTAAGGAAATGACGGGCAGTTCCCATCTGTCCGTGCGTGGGTACAGTCAGGTCTGCCACGGGTGTCACCATGTCGAGTGGTTGCAGGACAGTGGCTTTGACAGCTGTGTTTGTCCCAGACTCCAGAAAGAAGCGGGGTTCTTCCCCTCCACAGAGAAAACCCAGCAGGGCTGCCATGGTCTGCAATGGGTGGCGTCCGGACGGCCACCAGCAGAGCGCCCGGCAGACACAGAGGGCACTTTGCTGTCTTCGACGAAAGCCTCTCGTAAACCCCATGAACCCCAAGCCCACCAAGCTTTACTTGGCTGAAAAGGCGGCATCATCGCTACTTCAGGAAGAAGAAAAATGTCGAAAATAATAGGTGGTTGAGTCCACTAAAAACTTCATTTCTGGAGAAAAACTTCAGTCAGAAGTGTTGACTCATAGTTAACGTCTCTCTGTTGCTGGCACGTTATGACACTTTTTTACAGCATTTCCTCAGATTCACTTTACTCAACGGGTAAAGGCCGAGCTGCTGGGGAAGTGGGGTGGCCTGACCGTGTCCGCTGACATCTCCACCGCCCGGCTAACTCTGCCCCTCCTAAACTGTTCCTCACGGGGGCCAAAGAGGTCCACACAGGGCCACCAAGGCAGGAGACCACAGTTTGGAAACTCATTTCGTGGATAAAAGAACTGAGATGCAGAAAAATATGATTTGCTCAAAGTCATGAAGATTTTGTATGGGAAATCCAAGGTTCAGAGGTAAGCTCTGCCGTTAGGTCCAAGATCGCCCTCCCACGTCACACTGCCCCCCTGTCCGTCTCGCTCCCATGGTGACACCCGGCCCAATTGCCACCCACTTACGCTCCACCACGAGCACTGCCTGCGCCTCTTACCAGGCATTCTGCACCGCCCCCTTTTTTTTTTTATCATTTTAACTTTTTAAAATTTTTTCTTCTAAATTTAAGTTTAAATGTCTTTAAGTAGACTCCTGTCACCTACAGAATATCTTAGGAAATAGTATTGGTACTCACAGAGCATTGCCTATAAATATTGACTGAAGTTATAAATAATCGAGATGTTAATGTTCCCCAATGTCCATTCTTCCATTATTCTTTTTATTAATATAATTTCCGTCCTTGAATTTTAGTTGAGCACATGATTGGATTGTATTTCCCAGCATCCCTTGCAGCTAGGTATGACCATGTGACTAAGTTTTAACCAATGAGATGTGATTAGAAGTAATGCGTGCACTGTAATTCCAGCACTTGGGAGGCTGAGGCAAGAGGATCACTTACAGTTCAAGGCCAGCCTGGGCTACAAAGTGAGCTCAAGGCCAGCCTGAACTACATAGTAAAACACTGTCTCAAAAAGACCAAAAAAAAAAGTAATGTGTGCAACTTCCATGTCAATTCCTTAAAAGGAGCTATGCTCTCCCCTTACTCCTTTATTTTGGACGTGGCTATGGTGGTGAAAGTGCAGCACGCTCTGTGATGCAGAGCCGTTGGATACAACGAACCAGGGCACTGGGTAACTTGATGGAGCAGAGCCACCCGACCAGCCCAACCCGCTCCAGGCTCTTACGTGACAGCAGCACTTGTTTACCTTTTGGTATCACCTCATTCCAGCAGCCAACTTGATGCCTTAACATTGCTCAGCCGTGACGCTGATAAAAAACTATGGCGAATGTTAATTTTACAAAAGGTATTACACTAAAAGACACTGCTGTTAACCTCCCCAAGGTACTGCCCCTCGCTCTGAACACATGTAGCCCGTTGTTCTCGCCACTTTCTGGAGCAATTCAGGGCGTCCTCTTCATACATGTCATAGTCGCACCACCGCGGCTACCTCAGAGCCCTAAATCAGTTAAAAACGTTGCTCTTTCCTGGTCATTGTAACTTTGGGGAGGAGACAAGTTGCACAGTCCCAGGTCCAGTGAATCAGGTGGAGGAGAACACTGCGTCATGGTTTTGTTTAGCGTATTTTTTTTTTGAGGCAGGGTCTTGTTCTGTAGTTTAGGCTGAACTTGGACTCACTTTGTAGCCCAGGCTGGCCTTGAACAACAGCGTTCCTCCTGCCTCAGCCTCCTGAGTGCTGGAATTACAGGCGTGCACCACCACGCCCAGCTATTTAACATCATTTTAAGCAGCGCCATCATACAACTCCAATGAATTGCATTGTTCATGATCCATGATTTATGCCACGATTTAAAACCCACCTCATCTATAATCCCAGCACTCTGGAGGCTGAGGCAGGAGGATTGCAGTGAGTACAAGGCCAGCCTGGGCTACATAGTGAGTTCAAGGCCAGCCTGAATTGCATAGTGGCACCCTGTCTCAAAAAACCAAAAAAAATAATAATAATTAAAACCCAACTGAAGCAGTTGAAACTTGTTGCGCAGTGTTCCTAGGACTCAGGTGCCGCGCCCCAGGCTGAAGATCCCGCCCTTCCGTTGGACGATACGTGACAGCGGCATTCACCGCATTTCTTAATAAACCCAGATGTAACGGCTGCCGGCCTGCACCGCGGAGGCATGTGAAAACCCGACGGTTCCCACCTGCACCGCGGCGAAGAGCGGAGTGCGGTTCCCGAAGCGTCGCTGGCCCTACAGGAGCGAAGGCACCTGGCTCCCTCGCCGCGTGTCCCCGGCCGCCCGGGCTCGGTGTGGCCGATGCCGAGCTGGCCGGGCGGTCTCCTGCCTCCCCACGGTCCCGTGAGGGGCTGGCACTCGCGCTCACGGGCACGCGAACTGGGCCCTCGGAGGGGGCGCAGTGGCCAGCGCGGGGCGCTCGGGGGCGCCCGGGGAGTCGCAGGGGCCGCGGGGCTGTCCTGCAAGCCGGCACGTGCGCCAGCGTGGAGAGCAGGCGCGAGGAGGGCCGCGAAAATCCTCGGGACCGGACAGCGCACAGGGCCTGGGCAGGAGGGACCGGGGGTCACGGGCGCCGGCCCGAGCGGGGGACCCCGGCCTCACGGAAGTCACAGCGCCCGGGGCCTGTGCGTGGCTTCCCTCGGAGACTGGCCGGGGCAGCCTCGTCTGCTGTCTGCACCTTCAGTTAAAGGGCGGCGAGGGTGCGGGACGCTGAGTCTCCCGCAAGGGCAGCGCCCGGGAGCCGGTGGCCTCCAGCAGCAGCGCCCACAGGGCCGGGGGGCCCCGGTGCCAGCCCCCGCCGTCAGCACAGGAAAGCGCTCCCCACTCGGGCCAGCGAGGACCCCAGGGACCCCGCTCGCTCCGCCCCGCACTCCGGGAGTTTCTCTTCCAGGGCTGCGCCGGCTCTTTTTCCTCTCACCCACCGACCACTCAATTCTTGGAGGGAAAATTAACATTCATTATGCAATTTATCTCTCTCCTTTTAATCCAGAGCGTCTGTCTCCAAGGTCCCTGCTCAATAATTAACGTTCGTTCTCATTTTCCATTCTCCAGAGCATCGATTCCTGAACTGCGGGGTCAACAATTAACAGAATTATGGCTCTGTCTGCCTGCACCGCGGGCTCTCAGAGTGCGGGCTGCCCGCGCAGCCTCGGGTAGGCGTGTGCGTGAGTGTGTGCGCGAGCCTGTGCACGCGAATGTGTGCGTGTGCATGAGTGTGTGTGAGCATGTGTGTCTACGTCTGCGTGTGAGTGCGTATGAGTATGCGTGAGTGTGCACGTGTGTGTGTGCGTGCGTGCAGCTAAGTAGGCTTTCTCAGCAAATCAATAAAATCCAGT
Organism: Dasyprocta punctata; assembly: GCA_004363535.1. Classification (NCBI taxonomy): domain Eukaryota; kingdom Metazoa; phylum Chordata; class Mammalia; order Rodentia; family Dasyproctidae; genus Dasyprocta; species Dasyprocta punctata. The sequence goes on from RJWM01013554.1 coordinate 27,044, forward strand.
CTTCTACAGCACGTTCTCTAGTACATTTATTATCAAAAATGAGACAATGAGGCAAAAATAAAGAAAGAGATGCAAGTGTGTGGCTAGGAAATTAGCCCAGAGGAGCTAAACCTTCTCCGGTTTGAACTTGCCAGGATTCCTGTGACTCCCCCACCCCGCCCTCCGTCCTCGTCCTCGTCCTCGTCCTCGCACACCAGCCCCTTCTCTGGTCTTCCGCATCCTTCTAACCCCTTTTCACGCCGCGAGGGGACCCTGGCGCTCCGGTGACCGGCAGACCACAGCGCGGCGTCGGGCCTGTGTGCGTGCCAGCCCGCTCGGCGGGATCAGGCGGCCTGAGGTCGCCCGTCCGCCGGGCCGATGGCACCGGCCCTCTGCTCGTGTGTCGGCCTGGGGGTGGCGCAGGCTGCTCCTCACACCCGGGCTCTCTTCCCAGCGCGGCAGACCCTGCTTCTCGCTCTTGCTGCCGGAATTCCGCCTTGCGGACTTTCGGGATCACGGCCGCAGGTTTCACCTTGGGCGTCTTAGACACAGTGTGTTCCTTAATGTTTCTGAAAGTCTTCTCTCCATAATGGAATCTATAGTCTCAAAACCATCCAATTCATTGTGAATCTTTCTTTTAATTTTCGGTTTTATTACCACACGTTTGCAGTGCCTAATAAAGACCCTGATGGTGGGGAGCTGGTGCCTGGAGCCCCGCCTCTCCCCATGCTCCCGCCTCAGCCTTAAGTACGATGCACTCTGTATTTTCCCATTTGGGGGAAAGGCAATGGACTTTGTTGTTATTGTTGTTAATTTTTCACACTCAGGTGCATCCTGTATTGTTTTTCAGTCTGTGAATCTAATATCATCCCCGAAGAGGGAGGGTCTGGCACCCAGCATCTCCTGGAAGGTAAGCTCTCCTCTGAGGTCGCCTTGGCTGCTCCGCTGTACCACCCAACTCGGGGACCAAAGCTCAGCAGCTCCCCGAGGAGTGCACATCCCGGCCTGAGGGAGGCAGGGGAGCCTGAGAAGTGTGGGCTCCCAAGTCGCCCCGGGCAGCCCCCGGTGCTTGGGTCTGAGTAGGGACAGACAAAGGCAGCTTGAACCAAGTACTCAGCCTTCCCTGGCCAAGGAAGGTACTGTCTAGAGTCGCCCTGTGGGGAGAAGGGAGCGCCAGCCTGGCCACCAGCAGCTGGACCGCCCCGTGGAAGAGCCCCCGGCTCTTATTTCGGGTGAAGGACAGAGGTCCGTACTGCTCGCCCGAGATTCCTTTTGCGTCTCTTTTCCCGGTGGAGAGACGCGAAACTGCGGCTCATCTGTCCCCCTCACACGCGGGAGGAAGGGCGAGGCTCTCCGGCTCCTGAACAGTCTCTCATTAGCAGGGACACGTGTGTGGTCCTCCTCGCGTTCATCGGGGAGAGGCAGCTGTGAACCCTGCATGCGGGCCCTGCCTAGTAACAGGAAGCAACGAGAGAGGGCTGGAGCCAGAGCTGGGTGGAGGGAATTGCTTTTGCCAGAGATTGCAAAAGTAGGAGGAAGGACACAGGCGTATCCTTGGCAGTCTCAGAATCTGTACGCAAAGAAAGACCTGCAAGTCTGGCCGTCTGCCCTAGCTCTTGCCAGCTTCCTTGGGTCGTCACCCTGGCCTCAGCGGGAAGAGCTTCCATGGCAGTTTGCTCATTTTCATAGGACAGTTGCGGTGTGTGCTTGTTTGTTTTGTGGTGCTGGGGATCAAATCACAGAGCAGCCCTCTACTGAAGATGGTGGTGCTAATGGTGGTGGTGGTGGTGGTGAGGGTGAGGGTGGGGGTGATGATGGTGGTAGTGATCATGGTGATGGTGAGAGTGGTAGAGCTGATGGTGACCGGTGGTGGTGGTAGCAGCAGTGGTGGTGATGATAGTGATGGTGGGGATGGTGGTGGCGATGGTGATAATGATGGTGATGGTCATGATGGTGGTGGTGGTGGTGGTGATGATGGTGGCGATGATGGTGGTGATGGTGATGATGATGATGGTGATGGTGGTGGTGGTGGTGGTGGCGATGGTGATAATGATGGTGATGGTAATGGTGGTGATGATAGTAATGGTCGCAATAGTGATGGTGATGGTGATAATGATGGTGGTGGTCATGATGGTGGTGGTGGTGGTGGTGATGATGGCGGCGATGATGGTGGTGATAATGGTGGTAGTGGTGGTGGTGGCGACGGTGATAATGATGGTGATGGTCGTGATGGTGGTGGTGGTGATGGTGGTGGTGATGTGATGATGGTGGTGGTGGTAGTGATGGTGAAGATGGTGGTGATAACTACTGTTAAATATCTCTGGCATGCCAAACACTGTGCTGAATGTTTTACATTCACTAGTTCACTTCATCCTCTCAGCAGTGGTATCATTATCCACTTCTCACATAGGACACTGGCTCAGAAAGGCTAATTGACTTACCCAATGTTACACAAAGTGGCCAAGCTAGAATTTAAACCTGCATTTTTTTGGTATGTGTGATCACTAGTGGTGTCAACATAAACAGACATGTTTCATCAGACAATGTATGACCCCTCCCAAGAAGTGGTACCTGCTGAACATCCATTTCCCCCTCCAATCCCATCTACTCAGCATCAGATGCTCTCTTGTGGGCGGTACTGAAAATGGTTTGTAACTTTCAGCAATAGTGTGGGGAGAAGAAAATTGAAAAAGAGTTTGTGAGAAAGGCCTGCTTTACAGGGTACCTCTGCAAACCAAAAATATTCTTCTAAGTACTCCCTAAAATGGTGCAATCTCACTTCATTCTACTGTTAAAACTCATCACAAAAGATTTACTTTGGATTGGGCAATATCCTGTTAAAATACTGATATTGTGAGAAACCCATATGTCGTCTGTCATACTTTAGTAAAAGTTTAATGAGCTAGCTTTCCTCTTGCAACCTAGCTGGTTAGGACAGCTATGGGTGGAAACACAGGTAATTTGGAAATAAGTGGAATTTTGTGGCTGAAACACGCCTGACGGTGGGAGCCTGGGGGGCTTGCAGGAGCAGGAGGTTAGCGTATGTGAAGTGGGTGTGAGGAGGAAGAAAGTATGGAAATGCTGGGTGCCAGGGCAAGCTCTACATCCGGGAAGGAAAAGGAAATTCCATTATCTCCCCTCTCTGTCCCTCATAGCGAGAAGACTTCAGACTGGACACGTCTTCATTTTCAGGCGCGCGATCATTCGCTTGCTTGCTGCAGCAGGAAGGGCTGGACCCAGTCTTTGCACTGCGCCACATCCCAGCCCTGGTGGTGGTGGTTGTTGTTTTGTATTTCAAGACACCATCTCACCGTGTCACCCAGGCTGCCCTCGGATTTGTGATAATCCTGCTTCAGCCGCCTGAGTGCTGGGATTCCAGGTGTGCACCGCCACGCCCAACTTAGACCACAGGCTTTTCAGAGCAGGGACGCACTAGCATCCAGAGGCTGGCACAATGCTGCTAACGTAACTGCCACGTTTCAGATGTGTTTGTGGCCTAAAGAGTCCAGCCGCCGTCGGGGTGGCTGCAGTCTGTTCCCCATAATTCCTCATTTGCAGGGTAACACAGCCATGAGCCTCAGACATGTTCAACAGAAGGAACCGCGCTGTTTACAAAGCACGAAGAGACCGCCTCTCTGCTCACTCATTCACTTAGCAAACACTAGTTCACCATCCACTATCAACAAAAAAATCTCTTTGAGACTGGTCATGCCACACAGTTCAGACTGGCTTCACACTCACTAGGGAGCCCAGGTTGGCCTCGAACTCATAGCGATCCTCCTGCCTCAGCCTCCTGAGAAACAAACATGTTGTAGGCGCAGGAACAATGCAGAGACAGCCTCGGTGCCTTGCAGGCCGTGGTGTGGAACGGGCTGAGGGCCATGAATGAGCAGCTCCTAACTCGGCCTGGAGGTCAGAGAGGCTTTGGGACACTTGAGCAGGGTTTCTGAGGGTGAATGCAGGAACTGCCCAGGCGAAGACGAGATACCCTGGGGAAAGCTTGGAGGACCAGGCAGCAGGGAGACCCGGGGCGACCTGGAAGGAGGACCCGGGTCACGTGAGGGAGGACCTTCGGGGCAAGCGGGGAAGCAGGCCGGGACTAGACCAGGAAGGGCCTCGGGCTAACCCCAAGGGCCGCAGTTCTTCGCACGCAGGAACTGACAGAGCCAGGTTTACTTTAAAGGAACAACTCCCTGCCTTACACGGGGAACGCACCAGCCTCCGAAGGAGCGGAGGCAGAAGGCCAGCCCGCGGTGTTTATGAGCACGTGACCAAGACCAGCATTTTTTGGAAGGCTGACACTGCCGCCTGCATTGAATCTGCCACGTGCTCTGCATGCAGATCCACAATGTCTGAGCCCCCTCTCGTGTTCTGCCCCAAGTCTCCTAACGAGTCCGTGCTGTGTGCGACAGGAAGTCTTCTTAGGTGGCTGATGCCTCATTACTGCACAGTTCCAGTTTCAGTCCTGCCGTCCAGCTTGGCTTCCATTTGGGGCTTGGTAGACTTCCACGTGCCCTTCGACTTCTCCAGAAAAAACAATTTACGAGCTTTTGAGAGCACTTGGCATTCCCAAAACTAAAACCAGACCCTTGAGACCTAGCTAGTCTTGGTCTAAGAAGATGTAAGTAAGTAAAAGGGCTGCTTTTCAGAGTGGAAGGAAAATACTGCCCTCACCTTTGCGAGACCCTTCTGGCTTTAAATTTAGACCGACTCAGATCTTTTCGATCCACGTGCCTGGCTCCTCAGCAGGACCCCCGGGACGCGTCCGACCCTGAGAACTTTCCAGGTATCCAACAACCGCCTGCCAGGCCTTTCTCGCCCTCCTCCTAATCCAGGAAGACCGAAAGGGAATAGTCTTAAATCTTGTCCCAAGAATTTGATAAGCACAATACCAAAGCCCATCTTAGGTCTCAGTCTCTGCATTAAACAAGCAGATTAAAGTTTATCGTCACATTACAAACACTCTGCAGGTCACCGGCATCCTGAGTCACATCCTAGAAAATAAAGGATTTTTAGGATTTCTTACGGAAAGGCCAGCAAGACCAGAGTTATCCTTCCTTTTATAGCTAGATTTATACTGGGAGGAAATTTATTTTAATAATCTGGAATTTGCATTTACATTTTCCATTTATGATCAAAACCACAAACCCATGAAAGTTCCGAGGCTCCCGTCTGGGCTGGGGCCAGCGGCCGTGACAGCAGAGGCTTTCCGAGCCGCCTGCAGTACACGCATCGCCGCCTGGACTCCACGACAGGCATGGGGTAGGCGGGGGTCCCCGGGAACGGCACGTGGGAAGAGGCCCTCAATACATGGGGCACGGCCCCTGCCGGCACTCAAGCCACCTCGTGACAGCCCACGGGCCGACGCCATGGCCACATACCCAGGAAGGAGCCCGGGGCCCTGCTGGCCTGGCATGGCGACTGCTTTGGAGTGAGGTTTCTAGGCTGATACTGGACGGAACCTGGGGAAACAGCCACTCTGCAACGGTGGGAATAAATCGGACCGGATTTCATCTTCCTTTAAACCAACCACATGGGAAGTAAACCCTGTGGCCGCAGACTGAAGCAGAAGCGCTGCCGCTGCCATCGCTGCGCCAGAATCAAACGCTCAGCCCTGCCCGTCAAGTCCCGAGTGTCTGGTGAAGGATCCCAGGGTGTGCAGAGGCAGGCAGGTGTGGGAGGAGGCCCCGGCGGCAGGGTCACCCCCGAGCTGGCCTGGTTATCTGGCGGCAGTGCTATCTCCTCTCTAAAAGCCTGCAGTGAGATTAATGCTGGTGTTGGAGAATCTGCTGGGCCCAGGGGCGGGCAGTCGAGGCAGGAATGCGTTTCTGTCCATCTCTTCAGTGGCAGAGCCATGCGCCCCAGAAAGACAGGGCCCCAGCTTCTGGCACCTGGACGTGGCACGGTACACGCTGCAACAGTCACACCAGCTCCCGGTGCTGTGTCCACATCCAGTCCCGTGGCCAGCAGGGCAGGTCCTCGACTGCCAGCAAGCCCGGCTCTCACCGCGTTACCCCGAGGGACTCTCCCACAGCTTGCGTCTCAGTAAATCACCAAGATCTCGACCCGGAAGATGAGAAATCCTAAACTACTTTTCAGTCTCCTATCTGAAAATGTGTTTACATTGCTTGACTCCGGCTGGCTGATTCATTCCCCTGGTGTTGCGGGAACTCGCCTCCTGCGTTAGGATTTACAAGTTCATCTTGAGCCCCCAGGGCCCCTTCCGAGCCTCGGTGACATGAACGGCACCGTGGCAGCTCTGCCGGACCGGGGCGTGCAGAGGGTGCCGGACCCCCAGCAGCTGTGCAGAGAAGCTCAGCGAGGCCAGCAGGAGGCGCGGTGGGCAAGCACGGACGCCGAGACGGACCCTGCTCCTGGCTCCTGGTCTCGCACCGGCCCAGGGCGCAGCCTTCAGCCAGCCGCAGAAGACCACCGTCTGAGCCTCAGTTTCCCCCAAGCTAATTGGAAACAGAAATGCCCTAAGTCTCTGCAAAGCCATCCTCAAACAGCGCAGAAGAGGACAGCTGAGAAGCTACAGGGAAGGGAAAGTCGACCCCCAAGGCTGCCGCAGGCTTCGGGTCAGAAAGACGAGACCCAGAGCCGATGTCGGTCGCTGGTTTTCAAAGAGCTCCTTGTGCGCACCAAGGATAGGGAGGACACTGGTCCCATAGAAGAGACCAAAAGCCTCATCAGCAGAACCGTGCGCTTAGCCCAGTGTGCTCCTGGAACGCTCCTTTACGAGTCCCATGGGTACTTCCCGGGGCGGAGGAAAGAGGAAAGCAGTCCGTCAGCCCTGGGGAGTTCTCGGGTCCGGGCAAACCCTCCGGATCCGCGCAGGTCTCCAGGCAGGGCTGAGAGACGCTTCTCCAGCCTCGGCCCCTGCGTCACCCGGGCTGTCCCCGGCCGCTCCCGCAGGTGCCGCCCTCCCGTGGGGAGGCAAAGGGAAGCCTCTGATCTCCACCGGGAAGCTCAGACGCGTCCTCCCACTTCCACCGAGTGTGTCATACAAAATTCATATTCAACAGACTCAGCACATTTTTTCCATCAATATTTCCTTTTTAATTTTGGTTTTATCTAATTTTAATAGCACGAAGAATTTCCTTTTGTTCTTTTAAAGAGCAACAGAAACAAGAAAAATCTAAATGTCGCTATGAGGTCTTCCAATTGCCTTTAACCTGGTGTGGAATCCGCGCACTCGGCGTGCAGCGCCTTCTCTGGGAGCGGAGAACGGTCGGGGGGTGGGGGGTTGTAACCTTGCACACATCTGAGCGAGCTGTGCGGTGTGCGGCACAGCCAAACCCTCATGAGACTGGTGCGGACACCCCTGACGCTTTTCTTTCTGACTCCTACCACAGCTGACGCTGCCTCCCGGACCCGTCTTCACAGGCGTCTCTCCGGAAGCTCACCTTTGACGCCAGAAAGAGAAGAGCAGGTACAGTGCCGCCCGGGGCATCAGCTTGCCGTGGGACCCCAGCTGGGCCTCTGCCCCTCTGAGCCTCGGTGGTGTACCGGTGAGGCGAGGGCCCGGCGGGCACCCTGCAGACCCCGAGGGCCTCCCTCGGCGTGAGTGAGACGCTGAGCCTTTGCCTGACCGGCAGAGGAAGGCAAACGCCGGCGGTCAGGGGAAGCCTGCGAGGGGCCGAGGACAGGAGAAGGCTGCCTCTGCAGGCCGAGCGTCTGTCAGTGCCTAAGGGCCGCGTCTGCCCCTCTGTGGATGCTCTGAGGCTGGCGCCGGCTCCGGCTGGGTTCCCAGGCTGGGGGACCGGGCTCTCCCCACGCGAGTGCCCCTGCTCTCCCTCATCTCCAGCTTCCAGCCCTGCCCTGGCTGTCCGGGCCACACCCTGTGCCACCACTCAGTGAGGACAGCAGTCAGGGCGGGCTCAGGCCTCCCCTGGGGTCCCACAGCTGGCTGCTCCCTCCTCTACTGAGGAACCTTGAACTCCATGCTGACATTTGTTTGAGGGCTTACTGTTTTGTTTTGCGGCTTTTGTTTTTGTTTTGAACTTATTGTGTAGTTCAGGTTGGCCATGAATAACACTACCAGGGCTCGAACTCACAACCTCGTGCCTGCCAGGCAGGCGCTTAAGCCACTGAGCCAAACTCCCAAACTCCCGGTCCTGGTTTTTTGAGGCAGGGTCGCACTGTGTAGCTCAGGCCGGCCTTGCACTCGCGTTGTAGCCCAAGCCGGCCTCGAACTCACAACGCTCCTCCTACCTCAGCCTCCCGAGTGCTGGGATTAAAGGCGTGTGCACCACGCCGGGCTCTGGAAGGTTTCATTAACAGTGAGAATCTGTGGCTCCGCACACTATTTTACGGTATATTTTGGTCATTCCCCGCCTCAAGGCCACGCAAGCGCCCGGCACACCCTGAACGCCCCGGGGTCACACGGCCCGGCTGCAGCCCCGGGACCAGCGGGCCCTGGTCAGCCCGGGGCGTCCTAGAGTGGACACGGGCTTGGCGGCCAGCGAGCCCTGTGCCGGCCCGCGGTCTCCACTCTGGTTCGGGGTCCGCTGCAGGCCGGGGAGGACAGGGGCTCCGGCCGAGGCGGGCACGGGGAGCGGCGCAGGGATTCACCGCCGGCTCCCTCGGCTGCTTCCGCGGCCTGCTCCACGCGGGCCCCTCTCCTCGCGTGCGCCACCATGGGGGACGGCTTGGGAGCGAACGCCAGCCCGCCTAGACGGCGCCGGCAGGGGGCGCGCTCCCTCCTCCCCGCGGGGTGCGGAAGGCGGGACCCACAGGACACGGGACGCGAGACCCACGGGACACAGGACCCACGGGACACAGGGCCCACAGGACGTGGGACCCACAGGACACGGGACCCACGGGACACGGGACCCATAAGACACAGGATGCAGAACCCATGAGACTCACAGGACGCAGGACCACGGGACGCGGGACCCACAAGACACAGAACATGAGACCCACGGGACGTGAGACCCACAGGACGCGGGACCCAGAACCCACGGGACACGAGACCCACGGGACATGGAACCCACGGGAAGCAGGACCCACAGGACGTCCACATTCCACGCTCTCACCGCGACGCCGGCCGAGGCCCCGAGGGGAGCGTTTGGGTCGCGCCACCCCCAGAAGTCACCGAACTGGACCGAGCCGGTCTGGCAGCCGCAGCCGTGGGGAGGCAGGGTGGGCGCGCGAGCTGCGGAGAAGGCTGCAGAGGGCGCGGCGGGAGCGGAGAAGGTGCGGCCCAGGGCTCCGTGCCTCCCAGCCCCGACCCGGCTGCGCCCGCGCCTCCCTGCATCCCCAAGCGACCGCGGGGCTCCCGACGCGCGGGCTGGGATCCGGCCAGGCCCTCTGCAGAGCAGCGCGGCAGCCGGGTCCGCGCCCATGGAGGTGGTGATCCCCACTCTGCAGTCGGGATGGCGGCAGGGGTCCACGGCAGCGCCATCTGCAGGGAACAGCGGGGAGCCTCACGGTGCCACCTCAGAGGGACCGGATCGACTGTGACCTAGGGGCCGGCTCGGGCGTCAAACACCTTGAGTGCTCACTCAGAAACTGAGATGTCAGAAGCCGGGCGTGGAGCCGCACGCCTGTAATCCCAGCACTCGGGAGGCTGAGGCAGGAGGATCATTGTGAGTTCCAGACCAGCCTGGGCTTCAAAGTGAGTCCAAGGCCAGCCTGAACTGCATAGTGAGACCCTGTCTCAAAAAATGGGGCCAGAGATTTAGCTCAGTGGCTTAAGCACCTGCCTGGAGGGCATGAGGTTGAGAGTTCGACCCCTGGTACCAAAAAAGAAAAAGAAAATGAAATAGATTTAATACTCGTGGCCCCGCATGGGGCTTCTTAACCTCACTGTATTTTGAACTGGATGCTGGTGCCAGAGTGACATTGTTCTGGGGACCGTCCCGTCCTGTGCAGTCCCCGGGCGCTGGCAGCCTCCCTCTGGTGACAACAGCAAAGTCATCCCAGCTGAAAACCGCTTAACTTGACATTCATTGCCAAGCTAAGCAGGAGTCAGCGACACGGCACCATCTCTTCCAGGTATGCGCCACCACGACCTGCTTCAGTCTCCTTCTGACCGGTACTATGGCCTGCCTTCTGGTCCTTTTGGACAAATGTCATCTAAAAGAACAAGCTACTAGGCTTTAAAGATGGACTCTTCTCTCTTTATCCTTGCTGAGTCATTTTGTGTCCCTTGAATCTAGCGCAGTTCCTGGGACAAGGAAACCTCATTTGTGTGTGTGTGTTTTTCTAAATGACAAACAGGCCGGGTGTGGTGGCACACACCTGTAACCCCAGCACTGAGGAGGCTGAGGCAGGAGGACTGCTGTGAGTTTGAGGACAGCCTGGGCTACATGGCAAGACTTGTCTCGAAAAACAAAAAGAAATTAAATTTTAAAATGACAAATGAGATTCTCTTTGGCATGAAAGATTTCACGTCACAGAAAGCTCAAAATCCACAGAATTCACAGAAAAACCCTGTCACCTGCCAAAAAGAGAACCGCGCATTGCTCTCGTTTCGTCTTCAGGGATGACGTGCGGCTCAGCTGGTGTCCCCAGCTGCTCCCGCCTCCGGTGCTCGGCCCTGGAGAGCCAGCCGCGTGCAGACTCGGAGCCGCGGGCTCGCCTGGGCGTGGGGTCGGCCACCCGGGCCTCGGTGACCTTCCTGCGGTTCCCAAGGACACAAGTGCTCCAGCTGTCCCTGCGTGTGACACCGGCCTCTCCTCCGGGACGCACCCTGCGCCCTTCCCCGCGCCCTGCTTTTATTAGTAACTTGAGACGTGGAATTGATCCAAAGGCTTTCGAGGACTTAGCTGAAGCGGATCCTCCGGCCCAGCCTTGCACACAGGATCACCTCGTCTGCCCGAAGCTCCCTGGATGCTGTTTTCTTAAAGGTTTGCTTTTAACCACAAAACCAAGGCTTTTATTTGTTGAATTTTTACAACGATCTCTGTTCTAATGAGTCTGTATTTATTGATCTGGTGACTGTTTGTAACCCATGCCTGTCTCGTTAACTCCTTTTCCTTTTTTTCTTTATACTATAAACAATTTCAAAGCTATGTGAAAGTAAAGAGGATGGCAGAGTGAATCCCAAGTGCCTGTCCCATCTCCAGGCCTTTGTCTCCAGCGTCCTGGGGTCTCAGGGCATGGCCATTGGGGCCAGCGGCCCCCAAGTTCATCGGCAGCTGAGGCTCATCTCCGTCGGGCCTCACAGCACCCTGAGTCGTGGGTGCGGGATGGAGACGTGAGGGCCACAGGCGTCCACACCCGCCCCGCACGCACGGGGAGACCCGGCGCTCACGGGCCCACGACCCCGCATTCGGACCTCAGATTCTCCCCAAGTGGTCTCGGCGGGGCGCAGACCCACTCCGGGGCTCAGCCGCCCGCCCACCCGCCTCGTGTGTGCAGGGTGAGAATTCTCCCCAAAGGGTTCAGGTAGCGATTCTCGGAAACCGGGAGGGGCTCGGTCCCGCGCGGGGCTCCGTCAGAACGGGAACCAGTGTTCCACTCTGTTCCTCTCCCTCAAAGCCACCGTAAAGCAGGCCTTGGCAGGGGTGAGGAGAACTGCAAACCCAGGGTAACTGGGCAAATGTCTGCTGTCCCCCACGTCCCCGGCTCCTGACTCCACGCTCTCAAGCATCCGCTGCATTTCGCTGCTTAAAACCCATCAGAGCTTCCCCTGGGGTTCTCGTCCAGTTGTAAATTTTGTGGGAGAATTGTTCCCCACCTCCACCTACGGCAGCAAGGCCAAAGTGGGGAGGAGGGAAGCAGGGAGCCTGGGAGTGAGGGGCCCCGTGTGCGGCAGGAAGGCGGCTCACGGAGGAACGGGACTGGAGGTGAGGCCGAGCCCCGCTCCATCTCAGCGCCAGGGCTCCTTCCATTCCCCGGCCGGGGTCACCGTGAGGTAGAGCCTGACGCCCCGTCTGGAAACACAGAGTCCTGGCCGACTGGCTGCTCCCTAGTGGACAGTGACTGACCTGAAATAGCCTTCCGCAGTGGAATCGGGGCGAGCTGGGGTCCACGTCCGTTCAGCTGGAAAAGCCACGGCAGACCCCACGACGTACAGAGTCACACAGCCTGGAGCTGAAGTTCGGGTTAGAAGCAGGGGTTGCTCCAGTTTCCCAACCGTAATCGCAGCCCGCCGACGCCAGCCTAAGACCACGCACAGCCCCAGCCAGATCCGGCCGCCCCCAGGAGCAGCTGGTCGTTCTTGGTGCAAGTTTTCTGTTCCGGCTTTCAGATAAACAACAGTTCTGTTGTGGCAACAAGCACTTAATTAAACTGTGGATATCAATTAGAATTCAAGATAAGATTTACTTACAGATAACAGATGGTCTGGGATTAAAATGTCAGTAAATTATTCAACATCTCCTTGAGGAGAATGGATAGGTGAGCCCCATTTTCTGGGTAGAGAAACTGAGGCACAGAAAGCTCAGGGACTTGGCGAAGTCCCCACGAGTCCCTCAGCAAAGGCTGGGGACTGTTTCTCTTCCTAGGCTGGCGCTTGCCCCTTACCGGGCTAATCTGCTGGACAGTCAGGAGGATGTAAAAATCTCTTTCCCTAGAGAAAACAGGACAGGGACCAGATCTTGAGGGAGAGGCAGGAGAAAGCTCCTCCCCAGCAGGACTCACCGCGTCCCTCCAGGCCAGACCTCCTGAAACTGTCCGCGCCCTTCCTGCCAGCACCGGATTTTTTTTTTCTTGTTTTTTAAGCGTGAAAGGGGCTCGGAGTCCAGCTGGCCACAACAGCAGGACGGGCCCAGTGATGGCAGGCCCGGCCGGGTCCCCGTGAGCTGGCCTGAGGGCCGGCCGCGTCCCGCTCAGATCGGAGCCGTGGGCTTCTGCGCCCGCCCCGCCTGGCCCCGCTTGGCTGTGGCTCTGGGAAGAGACAGAGGCGGCCGGGCTCCCCCTGAGCTCCCGCAGACGCCCGGGGGCTGGGGCGGTTTGTGGGGGACGGGGAGCCCGCCGTGCCGCTCCCCACCCTGGCGCCAGAGCTGCCCAGCTCTTGCCTTCCTCGCCAGTACTTGGGGCCAGAAGGGAAGACCCCAGCCGAGGAGCAGGGCGCGGCAGTCGCAGGAAGGACAGTCTCCCCTTCCGCAGACCCTTGCCGGGACTGCCGTCCTGCGTGCGTCCCCCACTAAACCTCAGAGGTCCGGCAGAGCCTCCCACCCGCTCCTGTGCTCCCCAAGGTGGGGTGACGGGTGAGCTCCCGCCGCACACCGGGCCAAGGGAGGGACGCCCAGGGACACAGCCTGGTGCGCGGGACTCTGTGACGCCCGTGGTGGCTGTGTGGCCGCCTGGGCCCAGAGCTTCTCTCTCTAAGGCTCCAGAGCCAGGCTCTGCGGGAGCCACTCACACTGCCCACACGGCAAGGAGGGCGACTTCCTGGGCGGCTTCTGCCTGGGTCCGCTGGCAGGCGTTACCCAACAAGGGTCAGAAGAAGGTGCATAAACGGGCCGCCCTGGAGCCCTGGTGTGTGTGCACCCACGTTTGCGTGCAGCCCTTGCTCCTGGGTTTTGAGCGCTCAGTTGAATCACACTATGTTTACAGCAAGATAATCACCCTGGATTTTCCATGGCTCACTCTGCAAAGTATAAGATCAGCTCTTCAATTCATTAACAGCCACCTCCTTTCAAATGTCAGATAACTTCCTGACCGCCAAGGCCTGGCACAGGCCCTCTGTGCAGCCCGAGCTAGTGCCACCCAGCTGACTCGCTGATCTCGGCTGCTGGGGCAGAGCCGGGGACCCCCAGGCCTCTCTGGCAGAGGCAGGAACTCGCGTTCGTGGATTCACAGCGCAGCACGTGGGGCAGGGCGGGTTCCGATTTCCTGCTAAGCACGTCACCTCTGCTTAGATTTTACATCACCCCTGCCCAAGGGTGGGTGCAACTGACCGCTTCGGGCCACCGCTCTCTCCCAGGCCCCCACTTCCTGCCTCCTTCCGCCTAGCCTTGCGCTTCCCTCCCGTCCCACACAATGGAGACCTGGGCCCTGTTCGTCTCCTGCGGCTACAGGTGTCCACCAGCTGAGGACACAGAGCAGGGCCCGCGGGGCCCGCGGGTCAGAGACGCAGCCGGGGGGCTGCAGAGGGGGCCGGGAATGGGAGCTCCCCTGCCTCTAACGGTGGTCTAGCAGGCAGGCCGGGGGCATCGTCCTCTCTGGGCTACAGTGCCACCCCCTCCCAGCGCCTGTCCCTCTCGCAGTGCGGAGTCCCCAGAGCTGGGTCTCCGTCTCACTCCATCTTGCTGGCTCGTCTGTGTGTGCGTGACGCATACCGGGCTAATGAATAAAGGCAAAGCCACCCGGGCCCACGATTTGCTTCCCTGGCTTCAGCTTTCTGGCTTTTTCCTCCTCCTGTGGCGCTCTCCCAGAATCGCGTTTGTATGTTTAGTCTTTCCTCCCGTCTCGCGAACTCCCTTCTACCATCCTGCATTCCCTAGAAGACCCGCGCATCAGCAAAATGAGCACTGTGCATGCCCAGGACTGCAGCCTCGGCTGGAAATGCAGGGCCAGGCCGGGATCCACAGCTCCCGACCTCGCTGGGGCGCTGGGGCCTCGGAGAGCGAGATTTATAGGTCATGTGGCTGGGAGGAACCTTCCTCACACCCCTCAAGTCCCGGCCTTCCCCTGAGCCCCACCAGGAGCAAAGGCGGCGCCACTTCAGGAACCCCGCTTGGCCGCACCTTTGGTCCTGTGACCCGACGGACACAAAGTCTTCTTTGGGGAAAAAGCAGAGATTTCCCGCAAATCAGTGCTACCTGATTTGTTATTCCAGCCAGCAATCCGTGGGAAACTGTGGAACCCAGAAGGCTTGAAACGCTTTGCCTGGTTTGAGCTGGAAACAAACACTTTCATTTGATCTGCAAGCAGGGGCTGGGGGAGCCTCGCCCCGAGAGCAGATCAGACACATGGCTGGGATGACAAGAAACTGGATATGCATTTGTCCAGAAAAAACGTCTTTATCTCCAGCCACATTTCCGGACAAAGGAGAAAGGGCGTGGGTGTTCTCTGGAACGGTGATCACTAGTGGGGACCTAAACCTCCGCTCCCGTGTGTAAAAGCAGCACAAACGTAGAGGGGCGAGCAGTTTGGAGGCCGCAGGGAGGCCGTCACCGGAGAGCCAGTGTCCTGGAAGACACGGAACCGGCCAAGTCCACGCCCAGGCGACCTCGTGGCACGCGCATGGGTGTGACTCCAGAAAACTGGTCCCCGGAGCAAGAGCCAAGCGCTTTTCTCTTTGAGGATGGGGGGCCCGAGGTGGCCCTCCAGAGTCCGCGGCCTGCAAGGTGTGCGCCTGCCTGGCCTCCCCGCCCCGCGCAGCTGAGGCAGCCTCCGGGGAGGGCCTGCGTGCTGTCCAGACACACGGCCACCGCAGGGCCCAGAGGGGGCCGCCCCGGTCCTGGTGGGAGGGCTCCGCGTCCCCAGAGGCCGCCCAGGCTCTGGCTGTGGCCCCCTCTTCCTTCTCTGCCTCCGCACCTGGTCCCGTCGCTCCTCCTAAGGCAGCGAGCGCCCCCCCACCCCGACCCTAGGCGTGGCCAGGACCTGCAGGGCCTCACTGGCAGCCAGGCAGGCTGGGTGGCCCTTCGCGGGTCTACAAAAACAGCAAAGCGCTCACTTTGAAGGGGTCCAGGGCGGCGAGGGCAGCGCTGCCGCGTGCTGGTGAGTGGCTCTGGGGGGTCCGCACCCCACAGGGCCGTGGGAGGGCTGAATGGAGTCGCTGCAGGCCTTTGCCCCTGCTCCGAGTACCGTGTGTTCCCCAGGCCCGGGTCGTCCTGCACACACGGCCCCCTGTGCCTCAGTGGTAAAGGCAGGTGTTACTGTCAGTGCTGCGGCCGTGCCAAACGCTGTTGATAAACACGGGGACTCGGGCTGCAGCATCCCCTGAAAGCTGGGCTTTCTGCTTCTCTCCCAGGGGTCCCCGCAGTCCTCGGGGGCCGAAGCTCAGCAGACAGAGGCGCCTCAGAGCTGCACGGACCGAGTGCCGAGGGGTTTGGACCGAGGGGCGCCCCGCACACACAGCCTGCATGTGGACCTGACGCCGCTGCTGCAGGTGAGCGTGCACCGGGCGGGCGGGGGCTCCAGTACCGCACCCCTGCATGTGCAGAAGCAGCTGCAGAAGTCCCCGCGCCGCTTTATCAGAGGGGATGGAAACCGGGAGTTTGCAGCAGACGAGAGAGCACAGATTAGGGAGCAGTCACAGCCAGCCATCGGGGCAGCTCAGCTGGGTGTCGGTTTGGGTGGTGAGGGCCAGGGAACAGAGAGAAACGGGGTGACTTTGAAGCACCTCATAAAACAGGCACACAGCGCTCACTTCATCTCGGTGTCTCGCTGCGCACTGCTGTTCAGCGCTGTGACCCGGCCCAGCCGATGGCGATGGCGCACTGGAGAACCGGCTCTGGGTTAACCGTTAGGAGCCAGCCGCAGACTCTGTTCCACCTGTCTGGCTTCGTCTTCTGCCCTCTGAGAGTTCTTTGCCCCCAGCTCAGCTCCAGCTCTGGCTGAGAGCCCGAGGAGGCCGTGAGTCTGCCTGTGCCGTCCGCCCTCCCACCCCGGCCCTGGCCCACGGGAGCCAGTGCTGCCCGAACTGCCCGCCTTCCGCGCCCCGGCCTTTCAGCACAGGGCCCTCTCCTGCCCCTCTCCGAGCTCATTACACTGAAGTGAGCAGGGGTGAATGACACTGACCAGGAACAGGGCCAGCCCGGACCCGGAGGACCGCAGCTCCTTCTCAGGAGAGGAAGGGGCGGAGAGCCCGACGCGGGGAGGAGGATGAGGACGGTGTGCGCCCACGCCAACAGCTCTGTCTAGTGCTGTGGGTACTGACGGTGACTCTGGAGCCCGCGAGGGTCCCCCTCGTGATCTCAACTCATCCAGGGTCCCCAGCTGCGGCTTCTCTGGGCTGGCCCAAGCCCAGTGCTGCAAGGTGGGCCTTTGATTGTGAGGCACACATGACCCAGCAAGATGGCAGCACCTGCGAGTCCAGTACTCCGGGAAGCTGAGACAGGAGGATCACAGGTTCAAGGCCAACCTGGGCAATTTGGTGAGACCTAAGTCTCAGTTTTCTTTTTACTTTAAGGGGGCAGTGGTGGGGGTGCAGCTCAGTATAGTGCACCCCTAGGTTCAATGCTCAGGACTGCAAACAAACAAAGGTCACGCATTGGCCCAAAATCTGTCTCCATGACCGGATCCTGCTTTCCCGGGCTTCCTGTTGGGTAGACTGTGCTGTGTGGTGGCTCTTTCCCAGATCATTCCAGCCTAAATGTGCGCTGACTCAGTCACATGGATATGGGGACGATGTCAGGACCTCTAACTATAATATGAGGGGAGTATTAGAGCTCCCAACCTGTTAGACGTCTGATACCCCAAGTGCGTGTCCTCTCAAATGGAAGAATGAATTCCAGGAACAGAAAATACTCACTGAGGGCTAGAAAGCTCCTGCCTGGAGAGACCAGAGGGGACACCCAGAAAGGGGGCTGCCCTGACCCCACTTCTCAGGGAAGTTCTACAGAACACGACCACGTGGGGGTGGTCCACCAATGAGGTTTTAAATTTAGCCACTTAGGTGATTTTGATGGGGGTGGGGGAAAGCGGGTTGCGTTGCTAGAGCTGGCATGGAAAGAAAGGACTTCTCAGGCGGGGGACGGATCGGAGGTCTTGAGGGCCCCCGGTGGCTGGTGCCTGACTACACTGTGTTAGGCCCCTGGGGGGTTAGGCCTGGTCCTGCTGCTGTTGTGCTGAGGCCCAGTCCCCCGCTGCTGCGTCTCCTCCAGCCGCAGTTGCGCTGTCCTCACCTTCTGTCCCGACTCTCCCGAGGGCCCAGGCCCACCCGACTGCCTGTCATATTCCCGCCCGGCTTAGCTGCCCGTAATAACACGTGCAGCTGGAGTGCCATCGCTCAGCCTGAGAGTAGGACTGGACGTCCTCTCCCGGGGAGAGGACATCTCCAAGGATGCAGAAAATATTGCCATACTGTTTCTTACACTAATGAAAATATCTTTATTATTGTTTTCAGTGCTAACTTCCACACTGAGCTATATCGGCGGCCCTTTTTTTACTTTTTATTTCAAGACAGAGTCTCACTGAGTTGCCCAGATTGGGCTCAAACTTGCAGTCCTCCTGCCTCAGCCTAGGACTAGGGTTAGAGCACTAGGGTTACAAACATACACCACCATACCCGGCTTCTTTTTCTTAACAGTTTGGTTCTTCCCCGAGGGCTTAGAGAATCATGGCTGACACGTCCTGCGACGTGACGCCACATGGTCATTATGTATGTTATCTGAGCACCTGCTGCCTACTGTGTGCCTGGCTCCATGGACAGAACAGGCCGCAGCCGGCCGGGGACACCACTTGGCGGCAGAGGGCAGCTGCATGGCCACTAGACCCAAACCAACACCACACCCAGACCAAGGCCGCTGCAGCAAGCGGCACCGCACAGCACACAGGCGAAACGCGTGGTGCTGAAGTTGCTCGCTGGAGGCAGATGAGGCCGGACCGTGAGGCGTGTAGCACCCGGGCACTGCAGGAGGCAGGTGCGGAGTTTCATGGTAGCTTCGCGTGCACACAGGGCTCACGATGCACTTGGTCAGCAGCTACGGCCCAGCTCCAGAGAAGGAAGAGCGCCGTCACCCGGGGGTCCACTCTCCAGTCCACCCCCCAAGACCCTGGCAGCTGGCGGCTGCCCCGACCTGGGGCTGTGAGCACCAGGCTCCCGCGCCCGGCTCTGGGGTGTCCCGCAGCTCCGGCTCCCGCACAGGCCTGCTCCCTGCTGCCCGGGGCGCCCGCCCTCGGGGCTCCACAGACAAGCGCGGCGAGGACCGTGTGGCGAGGGCAGCAGGCAGCCTGGCCCGTCCGGAGCTGTGCGGATCCCGCCCGTCCTCGGCGTTTCCGCTCGCAGATCGTCCCCGGGGCCTGTCCGCGAGGCACTGGTCCTCCCCTGCCTTCCGCACCGCAGAGAGGGCAGGTGGGGCTGGGGCAGGTGGGGGCCCCACGGGAGGTGGAAAGAATTGCAAATCATCACAATGGCTCGGATTTCTGAGCGCTTTTTAGGTGTCAGGCTCTGGACTGAGTTTCACGTGCACGAACTCGTGTAATCCACAAACTGAATGTAAGAAGTAGGTGGCGTGATCCTGTTTTACAAGTGAGAAGACCGGGACTCGGAGAGGTGAATAACTCCCGGGCGGGCGCCCCGCTCCAGCGCCCCGGCGCTCCGTGTCTGCTGCAAAGCTTCCCCGCAGACGCTGAGCCCTGTCCAGCCAAGGCACCACCTGCACGGCCACGGAGCACCGGGCGCCTCCCAGACACGTGCACACACGCGCGCCACGCATGCGTGTACCCCGCGACAGGAGGATTCTCCGGGCCTGCAGGGCCCTGCTGCTCCCCGGCCCCACCTGCGAGCCCCGGCGCTAACAAGAAGCTTCCTCCCCAGGGATCGCTCGCCACCCCCACACACACCCCTACACCCCATCCCACCCCACCCCGGGACAGCTATGCCACACCAGCCGGGCAAGGAGGCCGCGGGACGGGTCAGCTGCGCCCTGACCTCCCAGGAGCCTGCATCTGAGAGGGAGAGGAACAAGGAACGACGACAGTGACGGGGAGGCGGCTGGGGCTGCGCAGAGGACGCCGCTCGGTCACGTGGTGCGGCGTCCGCCCCACCGTCAGAAACCCCTTCACGGCACCCGGGACCTCATTAGCCCGTTTCAGTCTAACATTTCTATCAGGCTCCGGTTTGGCCCAGAAAACACCTGAGCTCCTGTACTAAGTGA
Source organism: Dasyprocta punctata (assembly GCA_004363535.1). Lineage (NCBI taxonomy): Eukaryota > Metazoa > Chordata > Mammalia > Rodentia > Dasyproctidae > Dasyprocta > Dasyprocta punctata. The sequence goes on from RJWM01013554.1 coordinate 46,744, forward strand.
ACCATGGTTCTAAAAACTATTCTGCTATTTGAGAAGAAATGTTAATTAATTGATGAATGCACAGGACACAGATTTTTTTTCCTAAAAGTGCTTTCAGCTGTCCAGGTCAGGTCTCGGTAGCAGGAAAGACAACATCGAGGAAGCCGGGTAACGCTACACACAGAACCCGAGCCTCACGCTGCACATCGACAGGCGAGGGGGCCGTGAAGGCCGGCGGACTCCAGTGCAGGCCGCGGAGCCCACGCCCCTGTGACCCTGGAGCTGCTCCCTGGTGTGATCCTGCAGGGGTTCCGCACAGGACGGCGAGGCGAGCCTGTGATCGCTTCAGGAAGGAGGAGCATGAGTGTCAGTGAATGGGGGCGATGCTTGGCTCATGGTGCCACCCGGGGAGGAGAGGCCGCCCCCGGTGCCACCCAAGCGCGCAGGAAAGGTGCAGATCAATTACAAGCTGGCCTCAGGACCCAGGACTGCAGAACACTTGGGTACTACTGCCGGGTAAAATGCTCAGAATAGTGAGACTTCCATTTCACAAAGCAAAGAGGAAGAAGAATGGGGGAGAGGAAGAGGAGGAAGAGGAGGAGGAGGAGGAAGAGGAGGAGGAGGAGGAGGAAGATGAAACGCAGGGTTAAGAGGAATATGGTCAGCCAGGCTTGGTGGCGCACACCGTAATCCCAGCATGTGGGAGGCTGAGGCAGGAGGATCACTAGGAATTCAAGACCAGCCTGGGCTACAAAGTGAGCTCAAAGCCAGCCTGAACTGAGTAGCGAAGCCCTGTCCCACATGTTAAGGTGTCAGGCCAGCAGGTGGGAAGGGTCCTCCCTTCAGACGCCAGGCGACTTTGGCATGCTCGGGGCCATCTCCTCTTTGTAAAATGGAGATGATAATCCTGGGGCCACCGCACCTGCCTCTCAACAGTGAGCTGAGAGTTCCACGAAGTAACAGTTTGCGAGCAAGGACCCGCGCCCTCCCGGACCCTGCCGAGGCCGCAGCCCTCACCTGCGCACGCCCTCACTCTCCCTCTGCCTTCCTCCCGGTCAGCACGGTGTCAGCTGCCACGAGTGACGAGGGCGCCGAGGCTGGAGTCGATCTGCGCGTGGTGGGGCGGAGGGAGCCCAGATCCGAGGCCGTGGGCCACAGCGCCTGTGGAGGAGTCAGAGCCGTGAGGATTCAAGGTGCAGGAACCTGAGCGTCGCGGATCCGGGGATCTGTCTCAGCAGGCGTCCCCCACCCGGCCCTGCCTTAGGGTTTTCACAAGTCAGCTTCCTTTATTAAAGAAAAGTACCAGGAATTTCTTACTGGTTTGTTTTTAAAGTGCTGGTGCTAAGCAAGCACTCTACCACCAAGCTACACCCTCAAACCTACCATCTTTTCAATGCACAAGGAAAGCTGACCACCTCAAGGCTGCAATTTTCAAGTAAGACACTGGTTTTCTTCTATCACTAAGAAAGTATCAAAATTAAGAATGTACATTTGTGTATCACAAGGTGTGTTACACAGAATTTCCTAACATATTTTCCTGGTTTCGAGAATGCTACACAATATTTATTACTCCCATTTCACGGATGGGGAAACTGAGATTTAGTGGTAAGTCGCACAGCTAGCTGGGGGCAGACCGGAGCTGCCAGTTCTTCCTCCTGCATCTCCTCCCCAGCAGTCGCCGCGGTTTCCTACGAAGGGGCGCCATGGGCCTAGAATGCCGTGCTCAGCCCGGCGCTGGGCGTGTGGCCTCGGGCGGCCCTGCCGAGGGACAGAGTGGCACGGTGGCTCCTGGTGTGCGAGGCCAGGCCCGGAGCGCAGGCCCCGGCCGCTTCGCCCGTCCCCGTTGGCCTCCCGCTAAACCCCAACACCACAGAGGTGTTTCTCAGGAAAACGTAACAAACGCAAAACCTCCACCCCCCAACGGCCTGTGTGGGACTCACAGGGCAGGGGCTGCGCGACCTTCGAAGCCTCCCTCCCTGCTCCACACCAGCTGGTGAGCCCACCGTGGACAGGGTCGGCCGTGCCCAGCGCAGAGCCTGGGGCAGCAGAAGGACGGGCTGCCAGGAGCAGCCGGGCCGCGGCCTGAACCCACAGCCCCCGAGCTTGCTCTACGCCTTCGCCAGCCATTACAGGGCGAGCACCCATGGCCTGAAAAGCTGAGATCTGGAACTCTGAGCGCGCCCAAGAGGCCGCAGTGGGAAGAAAATTCCACCCGACCTCACACAACGGACGAGGGAGTCACAGTCAAAATGCACCAAAAACATTGTCTAAGCGTCTCTTCAGGTTATGTGTTGCAGGTCTATCTAAAACATGAATGAACTTTGCATTTAGACTTGAGTCCCATCCCCAAGATATCCCTTTATGTATATGAAAATATTCTAAAATTTTTTAAAAATCCAAGATCCACAACACTTCTGGCCCCAAGCATTTCAGACAGGAGACACTCACCCCGTATTGCCCGTGTTCCAACCACTCAGTTTAGCAACTGCATTTGTAACTTTTTTAAGACCAGGTAGCATTTTATTTGGGTTTAATTTTTAATTCAAATTTTGAATTTGAACTATATTTAGAAGGTTTTTGAGAAATGTACGTATAAGATGGCACAACTCTTAAAAATAGCTCTTTTTGTATTTTTTAAACAGTGTACAATTGAATGGGAAAAAGTTCAGATTAAGACTTTCTCTACCAAGGATTCACCAGAAGAATCTTACTGAACTCCCAGCTTTCTCTGCCTCCATCTCCCCATCTGTGAAATGGGGATACTCCTCACCCTTGCAGCTGCATATTGCTAAGACTTTGAAATTCTCCCCGAGGGGAAGAATGTTTCCCACTTTCATTCCCATTTCCTGTTAGATTAAAAGCCTTTCAGACAGCAATCTTCAAAAAATCTGTATCTCTTTTCTAATCTTCTAATTTAGCAGTTTACTATGACCAAGGCCGAATTTTCCTGTGACACCTTTAAAAACCTTCCATTTATTTAGGAATGAATTTAGGCTAATAAGTGAGAAACACAGGGTAAAAAGCCAGCAAGTGGGGAGCTCAGCGGGGAGCTGGGGGCACCAAACCAGCGGGGGAGCAACTTCTCTTCCCAAAGCAGCTGGTGTCTGATAGGAGCGGAGAGCCGACTGTCACTGGCAGGCTAGGAAACCAGGAGAGGCCGACCGGGTGTCTGGATTAAGCCCCGGGGATCACGTTTGTAAGAATGCCTTAAACAACTGCAACGCGCAGCCAGGCTGCGCAGCACTGTGCCGGAGGCCCGGCTGCCGGGATTACAGACCCTGCACGCGCCTGGGAGAAGGAAGGCGGAGGGATCAGGCGCGTAGGAACCCAATCCGCGTAATCCCGAGAGCTTCTCGGCTGCAAATCCTCAGTGCTTTCCACTTATTCCCAAGATAAGGACGAGGGGCTTCACCTCCGCGAGGCTCGGAGGCCTGCCTGTCCCCGCCCGCCTGCCCCGTCCGCTTTGGTCACACCTGTTGTGTGCCAAGTCCCGGGGCTCCCCTGCCTGCCTCGGCCTCGACATCCCCGCCCCTGCCGTGAGCGCCCCCACTCACACCCGGCCCTCAGGGGGACGGGCAGGCCCCAGCCATTCAGGCCACACCGGTAGCAGCTCCTTGAGCGCTAGGGTAAGAGAATCGACTCGGAGGTGTAATTCAGGGAGGCAGCACTGGCCTAGCACACTGGAGCCCTGGGTTCCAGCCCAGCGCTGCGGAAAGAAAGGAAGCCACTAAGAAAGCGGAACTGCCTGTACCGCGGGCACGGGCCGCAGAGGTGTCCGCGCCTGCGCCTGCCTGACGGCCCTCTGTGCTGTGTCAACCCGGCAGGACAGCGGGGAGGAACAGGACCCTCTCGGAGATGGAGGAGAAGCTCCTGGAGAAAACGACGGAGACGGCAGCCAAGGTAGAGCCTGCAGGCCTGGGTCCCTAACCCTGTCGCTGTAACTGTCGGGTAGACTTGGCGCCGTTAAAAGATGTTCACAGGGAAGCCGGGCGTGGTGGCGCCTGCCTGTGAGCCCAGCAATAGGCAGGCTGAGGCAGGAGAATCACTCAAGTCTGAGGCCAGCGTGGGCTACGCACTGAGTTCAAGGCCAGCCTGGACAGCATAGCGAGACCCTGTCCCCCACACAAAGATGTCCCCGGGCAAGGCACTTCCCTGTCCCCTCGGCCGCGGGTGGGAAGCTGGAGCAGACCCGGCAGGGCTGAGCTCACCCCACACCCCGGGTGCTGCCCCGTCCAGTCACGCCTTCCGCCCTTGGATCACTGAAAGGTCCCTTTTCTGACACAGGCTACATCTTGATGTGAGCCGGTGGAGACTTCGGGGGGCTACAGACAGGCGCCCCGGGGGCCTTGGCCTCCCTGATCCACGTCTGCCCAGTGGGCCTGGACACGCCGGCAAGGGGCCGCGTCCCGCCTCCTGGAGCCATCAGGTGCCCGCCCCGCAGGTCACCCACGGCTGGTGGCGAAGGCGGCTTGGCGGTGCGGGGGCTGCGATGGTTTTATGAACGATCGGTTCCAGACGCGGGGCTCCGGGGCCGGGGCCGAGGCTTGGCTCCCTCCGGGGCCCCGGGAGAGCCGTGCGGCCGCGGCGGGCCAGGCCCAGACAGCGCAGCCGCTCTCGGCGCGGCAGAGCGGGCCGCCTCGCCGCAGGCTCGGAGGTCTACGCCTCGGCGTCCAGCAGAGGGCGCGCGGGAGCCGCCTCGCCCTAGCCGGGCCTGCGGGGGCTGCTCAGCCTGGGCCTCGGCCCAAGGCCCACGAGGGTCGGCCGGGCGGAGCCCAGAGCAGGGCTGTGGCCCCAGCCTCCGCCTCTGTCCTCCGAGGCTGCACGGCCCTCCCCTCGCTAGGCTCAGGGGAGCAAACGGAGTGATCCATGCAACTCAGGCCTTCGGCGAACAGGAGCCCCGACACGGATGTCAGGATCCCCGACTATCCCCCTCTCAGAGCCACTGTCTGCCAGCCTGGGAAGGGGTGCCGGGGCCCCGGCCTCCGCTCCCGCGCCTCCAGGGTGGAGGAGGCCACAGGAGCACCACGCAGACAAACGCGCGGACTCACGGATTTGGAAGGGTAAACCTGGTGGAGGAAAGACGGGCAACAAGACAGGCTCTCGGGGCCTGGGGTCAGGACGCCTGGAAAACCACAGCCTGGTGAAACGGGGGGACGAGGGGAAGGGGGAAGCCATCTAGAGCTCTGCCGCACCAATTCAGTTATCACGCACCCTAAATCCAGCCACCGCCCAAAAGCTCCAGCTCGGAGCACATAAGGCCTTCGGGGGCATCTACTTGTCAGCCACAGCAAATGAAGGCCCTCGTACCCCACTGTGACAAGCAGATCAACTAGACAAAAAATCAGCTAAGAAATACCAAGAGTTGAACCACACCATTAAACAAATGGACTTAACAGGTGTTTGTGGAGCGTTCAGCCCAACAGCAGCAGAGTACACTTTTGCTCAGGAGAACATGGAGCTCTCTCTAAAACAGACCATCTACTGGCCCATGAAGCATGATTAAGTAGGGATAAAAGAACTGAAATTCTCTCATGCACATTATCAAACCATAGTGCACTCAAACTAGAAATCAACCACAGAAATTATCCAAAGACATGGAAATTAAATAATACATTCTTTAATAATCAACAGGTCACAGAAGAAATCAAAGAAAAATGTAGACACTTTCTAGACAATGTCAGTACAACATCCCAGAACCTGTGGGACAAAATGAAAGCAGTTCTAAGAGGGAAGCTTGTAGCTGTGAATGCCCACAGCACAAAAACAGAGCAAGGCAAATAAATAACCTAATGATTCACCTCAGAGTTCTAGAAAAACAAGAATAATCCAAATCCAAATCTAATACAACAAAGGAAATTACAAAGATCAAAGCATAAAGAAATTCATACTTTAAAAAACCAATTAATGAACTGAAAAATTTGTTCTTCAAAAGAATAAACAAGCCGGGCGTGGTGGCGCACGCCTTTAATCCCAGCACTCGGGAGGCTGAGGTAGGCGGAGCGTTGTGAGTTCGAGGCCTGCTTGGGCTACAACGTGGGTGCAAGGCCAGCCTGAGCTACACAGTGCGACCGTGCCTCAAAAAACCAGGGCCAGGAGTTTAGCTCAGTGCCTTAAGCGCCTGCCCTGGCAGGCGCAAGGTTGTGAGTTCAATCCCCGGTGCCGCAAAAAAAAAAAAAAAAAAAAAAAAAAAAAAAAAAAAAAAAAAAAAAAAAAAAAAAAAAAAAAAAAAAAAAAAAAAAAAAAAAAAAAAAAAAAAAAAAAAAAAAAAAAAAAAAAAAAAAAAAAAAAAAAAAAAAA